>CAKJTW010000259.1:0-169339 GCA_917880005.1 Nanger dama | reverse complement strand
TGTGGACACATGGAGAAGCTGCTGAACTAATATAAGAACTGCGAGTGCTGGCCTGGCTGTGAGCAGAGTCCACCTGGTTACTGCTTGATGGCCTGCATGGTGTCCAGGGCTCCAACCTGCGCTCACACTCTGCAGTCTTCGTAGTTCTAGGCTGTGCTTGGGGATGGGAAGATGCTCAGGACTTCTCCCAGGGCAGCTCACATAGCTATTCACCACTGGGAAGTAATGAAATAAATGACATATGATGAAAGAAGTAAAGGATACCCACCAAGAAGCTCAGGGAACTCCAAAAACACAGGAAAACAATCAAGTTCAGGGAAAGAAAATGCAAACAAAATGAGATTAAAACTATTTCTTATCATTATTATCATTGTTTTTGGTTGCACTGGGTCTTTGCTGTTGCACATGGGCTTTCTCTAGTTGCGGCAAGCAGGCACTCTCTTCTTTGTGGACAGCAGCTTCTCTGTGTGGGGCTTCTCTTGTTGCAGGGCACAGGGCTTTAGGCACTGGGCTTCAGTAGTTGCAGCATGCAGGCTTCTGTTTGTGGTTTGCAGGTCCTAGAGCACAGGCTCAGTAGTTGTTGTGCACAGGCTGAGTTGCTCCACAGAGGAAATTGCTTGCTTTACAGAGATAGAAATGATAAAAAGGAAGCAACAAGGAGTTTGGTGATGGTTTAGTGGTTAGGATTCTATCCTTTCCCTGCTGTGCCTGGATTTGATCCTAGTCTGGGAACCGAGATCCCTCAGTCTCTACAGTGAGGCAAAAAAAGGAGAAGGAACCAAACAAATTCTTTTGCTTAAGATTACAATGAATGAAATGCAACAAAATGAAAAATGCTACAGACAGCATCAGCAACAGCAGAAGAATCTGTAATGTAGAAGACAATGGAAATTACCCAGCCAGAAGACAAAGAAGAAAAAAAGAATGAAAAAATGTAAAAGAACCTGGTGTGAACTATGGGATAACATTCAGAGAAACAACCTGCATATTATTGGAATCCCAGAAGGAGAAGAGAGGGAGGAAGAGACAGAGATTGTGCTTAAAGAAATAATACCAGATAAGTCCCAAGTTGGATCAGATTTAGACATCCAAGTTCATGTAGCTAATAGGTCACCCTTGGAGTTCATTCAAAACTGTTCTCTCCCAGACACATTTCCTGTAATCAAGACAAAGAGAGAATCTTAGAAGCATCAAGAGGAAAGTAAAGGTTCACAGAAAAGAAATTCCCTTGAGAATATCATTGAGTTTATGAGAATAAACCTGGCAGGCTAGGAGAAATAGGATGATATATTCAAACTGATTAAAGTATAAACCTTCCAACCAAGAATACTTTTCTCCAGGAAAGCTGTCTTTCAGAAATGAAGATGATACAAAGACTTTCCCAAACAAACAACAGTTGAGGAAGTTCACCAACACAGGTTTGTCTTACAAGATAACCAAAGGAACTCTTCAAGGTAAATGAAGGATACTAATTATCATATGAAAGAAGATATAACAGATTTGTAAATGTAAGTATGTAATCCAATTCAGAATACTCTAATATACAAAAATACACAGTGAAAGTCGCTCAGTAGTGTACGACTCTGCGACCCCCTGGACTGTCTATGCAATTCCTCCAGGCCAGAATACTGGAGTGGGTAGACTTTCCCTTCTCCAGGGATCTTCCCAAGCCAGGGATTGAACCCAGGTCTCCCACATTGCAGGCAGATTCTTTACCAGTTGAGCCACAAGGGAGCCCAAGAACACTGGAGCAGGTAGCCTATCCCTTCTTCAGGGGACCTTCCCGACCCAGGAAATGAAACAGCGTCTCCTGCATTGCAGGTGGTCTTTACCAACTGAGCAATCAGGGAAGCCCACAGAATATACAATGGACTTGTAAATGTAAATGTGTAATGCAACTCAGAAGACTCTAAATGCGCTAGCCAGTTAACTGTGGTCTAAAGGAAGTATTAAAATAACTACGAAGAGAAGTTTTTTGTTAGTGGATATACAATATAAAGAGAGGCAAATTCTGACATCAAAAACAGAAAGTGTAAGGGGATAAAAAGGTATAGCTTTTGTATGTGATTGAAATTAATTCATCAGACTGTTGTGTCTGTAAGATGCTATACGTAAGCCTCATGGCAACAAAAATGTAAAAACCTACAGTACAGTCACAAAAAGTAAAGAGAAAGAAGTCAGAGCACACCATTATCCAAAGTTATTAGCTCACAGTTCTAACTGTTGTGCAGAACAGTTGAGTTGTCCTGGTCTCTACAGCATCCTTCAGGATCAGCCCCAGAGGACTCTCCTTTCACAAAGTGAAAGATGAATTAGTCTGCTTTTTTTTTTTTTTTTAAGCAAAGGAACTCTTTCTGCAGCTAATCTCCTTCCTTATGTCATACAGACAGTGCAGCTGTACTGTTTAATTGCAAACTTTCTTCCTGTGATGTCGCTCTGAGGTTTTAATTGAAAAACTGCCAATGATAAATCATATGAATACCTTGTCTCCTCCGTTGGGTCTGATTAAGACTTAATAAGAGGCCACATGTTAGTATGTTGTGGTTTGTCTTGTGTATCCTTAGAGATAGAGATTTGCAGTATTCGTTGTGACATGTCTGTTGGTGATAAGCTCCCCCTCTGTTTGAAAATAAAAAATTTACCCTGTTAATTGCTAAAATCATTTGCCTTTAAAACAAAAATGTCGGTTAGCTAAGTGATGTCCTCAAAAACAGTTCTCTATATTTAAGATAATTTCTCTTGAATGTATAGTGGGGTCTAATTCAGTCATTCAGTAAATATTATCTCAGCATCTATTAAGTTATAGAGAGGGAAATACAGAACTTATACTCAGGTACAGGCCTCACTCCAATCCTGGGCCTTGGCAGGGCCTCCGCAGATATTTGCAGCCTGCAGGAGCCTTGGGTGGCATGCCCAGATGGGGGAAGGAGTCAATGATAAGGAAAAGAGAATCTGTTCACAGACTTCTGGATGTTAAAGGAGGAACACATTTTGCTATATTTCCAGTGTTCTTAGGCTGATATGCAGGCTGGACTAGCTGCATCAAACCTCTACGTGCAATAGAGCATCACGTCATAGAGTTCAAGTCTGAGCAACCACTCAGCTTTGAACTGAGTGCCATCCCAGTGGCACTAATCTTTGGTTTTAGTGGTTTAAGAATGACCACCTGCAGGGACTCAGTAGCTCTGGAGTTGGTAATTGCATCAGTTCTGAGCAGAAGTGGATTAATCATGAAGGTAATGAAGCCTCACCTTCACAGACTCTCCTTGCACCAACTCCTCCCACGTTCTGAGGCAGGTCCTAGGGCTGTGCTCACAGGGATATAGGTTTTGAACGTGCCATTTTCTTGAGTTGAGGAAAAAAAATTAGCAAAATTATTTCTTACCCAAATGTGAAGAATTCTTTCTGTGGAAAATTCTTCAAAGATGGGAATACCAGACCACCTTACCTGCCTCCTGAGAAATCTGTATGCAGGTCAAGAAGCAACAGTTAAAACCAGACATGGGACAAAAGACTGCTTCCAAACTGGGAAAGGAGTATCACAAGGTTGTTTATTGTCACCCTGCTTATTGAATTTATATGCAGAATACATCATGCGAAATGCTGGTTTGGATGAACCACAAGCTGGAATTAAAATTGCTGGGAGAAATATCAATAACCTTAGATATGCAGATGACACCACCCCCTGTGCAGAAAGTGAAGAGGAACTAAAGAGCCTCTTGATGAAAGTGAAAGAGGAGAGTGAAAAAGGGGCTTAAAACTCAACATTCAAAAAGTGAAGATCACTGCATCTGGTCACATCACTCCATGGCAAATAGATGGGAGAAACAATGGAAACAGTGAGAGACTCTTTTGTGGGGCTCCAAAATCGCTGTAGATGGTGACTGCAGCCATGAAAGTAAAAGACCTTGCTTCTTGGAAGAAAAGTTATGACCAACCTAGACA
Source organism: Nanger dama (assembly GCA_917880005.1). Lineage (NCBI taxonomy): Eukaryota > Metazoa > Chordata > Mammalia > Artiodactyla > Bovidae > Nanger > Nanger dama. The sequence continues at coordinate 165,394 of CAKJTW010000259.1, read as the reverse complement.
GCATGTTAAAAGCAGAGACATTACTTTGCCAACAAAGGTCTGTCTAGTCAAAGCTGTGGTTTTTCCAGTAGTCGTGTATGGATGTGAAAACAGGACCATAAAGAAAGTTTAGCACTGAAAAATTAATGCTTTTAAACTGTGGTGTTGGAGAAGAATCTTGAGAGTCCCTAGGACTACAAGCAGATTCAACCAGTCAATCCTGAAGGAAATCAGTCCTGAGTATTCTTTGGAAGGACTGATGCTGAAGCTGAAACTCCAATACCTTGGCCACCAGATGCAAAGAACTGGCTCATTGGAAAAGACCCTGATGCTGGGAAAGATTGAAGGCAGGAGGAAAAAGGGGGCAACAGAGGATGAGCTGGTTGGATTGCATCACCGAGTCAATGGCCATGAGCTGAGCAAGCTCCAGGAGTTGGTGGATACAGGGAAGCCCTGGCGTGCTGCAGTCCACGGGGCCACAAAAAAGTCGGACACTACTGATTGACTAAACTGAACTGAGAGGGGAAGAAGTTAATCACATACATGGAGCAGTGAATGCGCGTCAGAGTTCTTCAGGAAATCAAGAAGGAACAGGGGGCTCAGAAAGCACAGGCTGCCCTTTCATTAGCACAGGATGGGTGGAAGTGAAATAAGATCAGAGATGATGCACTGACCAACTCAGAGGAAACGAGAGCTGTTTAAGGATGAAGGTCAAAAGGCTGAGACAGATTTGGGGAACTGAGCCTGACTGTCAGCACAGAGTGATGTAAAGGGAACTGGAGCTGCACTAGGGGTGGGTGCTCTTAGACAGGACTTAGATCTAGTTGTTGGTCAATCAGAAATGGTGACTAAGAAACAACCAAGCCCAACAGAGGAAGCAAGGTGAGATCAGAGGGAGCAGTTTGGGATGAAGACACAGAAGGAAGGGGGATCCAGGAAAGTACCTGATTCATGTGACAGACTCTGTCTTCTTTTCAAGTCTTCTTTCTCCTTTGTATCCATCAGAAGAGACTCTGTTCTGCTGCTGGATAAAGTGACCCCCAAATCTCACACATACACACACATATACACACACACACACACTCATCACAACCTACAGTTGTTAGTGGTCAGTGAGACTCTTACATGTGCACCCTCTGGAACATACAGCTTCTGGGGCAGAAAAGAGAGAGACTAGAGAATCACACTTGGGCTTCTCATGCCTCCCACTCAGAGGTGACAGAGGTGACGCCACCCACGTTTCATTGCCCAGAATGAGTCACCGAGGACTGGAAATACAGCTGTTTGGTGAGCATCACTGTCTACCCACATCCTTCAGTGGAACTCCTGAGAGCACTGCTGTCAGTTTTTCTCACCTTGGAGAAGCTTCTGAGGTACAGCTTTGTGCAGAGACTGAAGGTGATCCTACCCCTCCCGAGTGGAACTTGAAGGCATTTCCTATTTTTATCCTTCGGCTTGTGTGTCTCTGTTCCTTACTCCACCTCAGTCTGTGCCAAGTGGGATTAGTCAGATTTGTATCTCCCCTCCCTTTTCCACTCAGTATCAGTAACTGCAGGGTGATTTTCAGCCTTTGTCCATGAATTCACTTCTTTAGTTAGCCAATATTTGTTAAGCTCTTTCTATGTGCCTTTACTTGACCTTAAGGAGACACTGAAGAATAAGCCATAATACTTGCTCTCCAGAAGCCTGCACTTTGGATACCATGTAGTATACACAAGAAAGTTTATATAGATTAAATAGATGCAGCAGTAAGTTTGAGCTGGAGGAATTAGAATTCTCAGAGGTGAAAACTCTATGCATTTAAAAACAAGAGAAGATTTATCAATTTTCTTTTTGTAGTAGGCTTAAAAACGTGTCCTCTAGAATTCAAATATACATAAATGTAATACTTTCTATTAGTATAACTGATTTCATCTTGTGCACTAGCGAGGTGTGTTTGTGTGGACTGAAAGTTCCATAACATTAACACAGACTCGCCCATTCAAAATTTGTCCCTCAATTTAGCTTGGGTTCATTGTAATAATTGTCTTGTCATTTCTAGTTCAAGCTCCCTGCTGAGACTGGTTTTCCTCTATTTAAGGAGACATTTTGTTTTCGCTCTGCCCACAGATGGTGTCTGGGGTTGGAGGGCTTCTTGGTGTCCAATAGCAGTGGGGAAGGTCCTTGGTTTGCTTGCTCTCCACTTAGAATTTGATTGTCTTTGATTTAGTAGCTCTGATCATTTCTGGTCTCTGGGTATCTGATGCTGCACTATGGAGGAATGAATGAGGCCAATCCAGAGCCATACTCTTTGTTCGATATTGGTGGTTATAGGCTGTAAAGCGCTGAACAGAGATGATGGGCTGGACATCACCAGCTCATGATTTTGCTCCTTCTTCTATGCCCTTGTGATGAAGCGGTCTTTGGTAAAGGAGACTTTACAAACCCTGGTCCCATCCATCCATGCAAGGAACACAGATGGTGATGCAGATCTCCAGTGCTTTGGTGTAACAACTCAACGAGTTATTCCCTTTTAAACTGCGTACCACTATTTTAATTTTAAAATATTTTGTATTTTAGTCACTCTGTCTGATTAGTCCTGAGGAAATGTTCCTCAGGCAAGCAGGTTTAACTATTAACCTTCCCCTGGCAAAGAGATTACTGAACCTCTGAGACCTCTATTTTTTCATGGTGATTTGGGAATAATAATGCTACAGATTATACTGCTTTACCATAAGACCAGGTAAAAGAGTTAATCTAAGTTAAAGAAAAGGAGTCTTCCTGCTCTTTGCTTCTGCACTTCTAATTCAATATGGAAGCTGTTAAAATAAAATTTTTATAAAAAATTTCTTCCTGTTACAGTTATGTGTGGTTTGAATTGAAAATGTGATAAATGATAAATACATAAACATCCTGACCACTTGGCCATATCTGATTAAGACAAGAACAGGAGGCTTCATGGCCTTCACCTGTCAGGGTGCTGTGGTTTATCTTTTTATCTTCAGATATACGAAGACACTTGCAGCTTTTTTATACGTGTTTAGAACTAGCTCTCTCAGTACTGCTCTTGGAATGGGGCTAGCCTTGTTTCTGGTATTGCAATTTACTGCATTCATTGCAGCAAAGTGTTGAAGTGAACCATACATAGCTTATACCATTTAATCGTACTGAAATATCATTACAAAAATTGACACAACTTGCATTGTGCTCTTAAGTCCTCACAACAAGTTAAATTATTTCTCAAAAGATTTCTTTTGATTGAAATGATTTATGTAAAATACCTGGCTGACATTCATTCATTCAGGTATATAAGAGACATCATTTAGGATTTTTTATTAGCAGGCTTTGGGGATAAGGAGGTGAATTAGACACAAAACTTTTACCAAGTCCATTTCTAAAGTAAAATTAGCAACTAAACAACTTAACTTATGAGGTTCACTGTTGGTAGGGTCAAAGTTCATGAGCAGTAGAATGGGGGACAGAGAGAAAGGGTGATGTGTGGAAGTCTCACAACTCTGGCGCCAATCACCATCACAGCATGTCAGAACTCTGGGAGAGTTTTGATAGGTCCAGTCAAGGCTCCAGATAACAGAATTTAATTCCTGTTCTAGAGTTCTGTGAGACCCGGGATGTGATGGAGAGAGGGGCCCTAATATTGCTTCTCTATCACTACTAGGTACTACTATTAACTAAAGGTTATATCTCTTACTAATGCCAACTCATTTAATTCTAGCCAAAACTCTGTCATCTAGGCACAAACATAACTCTCCTCTTACAGACTAAGCCAGTACACAGAGTGTGAGGACTCTGCACAAGGTCACACATGTGGTGTGTGGCTGAGCTCTGATCACGACAGGGCACTGGCTCCCAAGTCTGTTCTTCTGACCCCTGCACTGCACTCTCTCAGGTTTATTGCAGACAGAGTTGGTTGGTGTCCTCCCTAGAGCTTTCCTCCTTCAGATCTTGGATGAGATTGGACACTGAGATTTCCTTATGTGTCAGAGAAGACATACCTTCATCAGAAGGTGAGTTGATTCATGTTGACACTGCACTCCCAGCTCTGGGGTAGTGGGTGCTGGGGACCCTATACTAGCCCTGAGTTAGCCCCTCCTTTCTAGCCCACCCCTCCCTATAATAGAGTCTGGAGCCCCTAACAGTGTCTTATCTGTGAGATCTCAATCCCGAGGTAAGACCATATGTACCTGGTTCACTAAACGCATCCCTGTGTCATCCTGTGGGAGGGATGAGTGGGCCCCAGGAAGCACGTCCTGTGTTCTGGGTGTCTGCCTCATGGATTCTGGTGATGCTGTGGAGTTCATAACTGGGTAAGGGATGATGATCTGGGTCCCAGGGGGAGTAGAGCATCGACCCTTAAGTGACTGAGCAGATCCTGGTCCTACTCCAGCCCTGAGTTTATATTCTGGTTCTGACATTTATAATCAGTTATTATCACTACAGTGTCAGGCATCCAGAAGGAGATGGGGTTCATGTACAGATGGGGGCTTGGAAGTGAGAGGAACACAGGACAAGTAAGTGACTGTTGTAAAATAAAACATTAGCACAGTTCAATAGAAAGAGAGAGAAATGTGTTCAACTGACTTTTCTCCCTTTTCATTTACCTGAGTCTCAAATAGGAAGGACGGGCATGACAGGACAGAGAAGCTATGTCTGCTGACCAGGACGAGGCGTCCATCTGGTCTGGGATGTGACAGGGCTGTGCACTGGCCCTCAGCTGCCCTCAGTGTTGGCTTCACTGAGACCTTAAGGTGTGTGTGTGGGGGGCGCATGGAGCCATCCATCTCTGAGCTCTGGTGGGGACTCTGAAGTGTGCGTGTCACAGATGTGTCTTCCCTCATCTCTGCTGAAATGATGACAGTCAGATGGGTGAGGGGGCCTCAGTGTGGGCTTGAGTGGGCCACAGGGGTGCATCACGGGCATCTTTAGCCTGAGAGGGCACGAGGCTTGGGGGGAGGATAGCATCTTAGTGACCTTGGGTTTTGTCACTATCTTATATCCCCTTACTGTCCTTCTCAGTTTCCTATTCACCCCAGGGCTACTTTCTGGTTACCATCTGGGAGCTTCTTCTGATCCGCGGAAACAGAACAAGGCAGCAATGGCCCCACTGAACTTCAGCCCCTTCTGCTTTGATCTGTCCCCTCATCCACTCGGGCTTCCATTCTTGTCGCCGTTTTTCCTGTTAAATGTAGAATGAAGGAGGTGGGGTCACTGATAGTTTCAGGCAGCATAGACCCCTTCTCTTTTCTGCTTCACAGGCCTCTTCTTTGACCCCTTGCCTGCAGCTACCATGTAGCAGAACACTTTCTATTTATCCTTCTGTCTGGGGCAGTTCCTTTAGATTATATTTTGCATCTTCTTTAGTAATGGCTTATAATATAATGAATCTTATCAGACCAAACTGTCAATATGCAAAGGGGGAAACTGTGAAGTTCAGGAAACCTAAGTCTTTCTAAACTACATGGTTTATTCTAGAGATCCCCATATCCTATTTTGGCAGGCTCAAGTTGAATGATGACTCCTACTTTCTCTTTGTTTCCTATAACAGCAATCTCTTTCTCTCATGAAGCATTATTTGGTGACTAGCTGAAAGGGATATTTCACATAAACTGAAATGCAATAAAGGGGAAGGCGTTTAGTGTGTCTGAAAATCCTTTATAGGGCTTCCCAGGTGGCTCAGCAGTAAATAACCTACCTGCCAATGCAGGAGACACAGGAGATGCGGGTTAAATCCCTGAGTTGGAAAGATCACCCAGAGATGGAAATGGCAACCCACTCAAGTATTCTTGCCTGGGAAATCCTGTGGACAGAGGAGCCTGGTAGGGCTACAGTCTATGACATTGCAGAGTCGGACACAACTGAGAATGCATGCACGTGCTCCAGTACCCAGGCTCCAGATCCTTCTGAGAAGGGGGGAAAGGCCAGCAAACTCATCCCCTCAACTTGATGGGTCCCACCTCACTCCCACTGTGGTCACCTATGAATTCCTGTGTTTCTGGTCCTCACTTTCTGCTGGCCTGATAAATATTCTTGTATTTCAAGCCTTGTAGTTCTCTTCCTTGTCCCTGAGCTCAGTCCCAGGGAAGATCAATGCTTGATTCCACCAGAGAAATTCTCCACGGGCCAACAGATCCCCTCCTCAGATCCTGACAAATTTCACAGTCTATGGTGTTGGCCAGGGTGATCATATGAGAAACAGTTACTCATGCTTTTTCATGCAACTTTTCTACACCAACCTCAGTCATGGAGCCCGGCTCTCAGGACCACAGAAGCAGGAGGTCAAAGGACCGTGTTGCTCATATAAGGAGATGTGGAAGATTCAAAGCTCACTGGTGTCTGAGCTGCACAAATGGGCAGATGCAGCCTCCAACAGTGCCTGAAATGGTGAGAGGTGTCGCTATTGGCTCTCAGGAGGGAGGGTGTAAGGGGTGGTCTATATAGACCCCGGTCGGCACCCTGACGCCCCCTCACAGGCTGATCCTGCAGCTGGGACTGTGACCTTGAGGATGTAGGGTCAGGATGGCTCTGGGCAGACACCTCTCCCTGTGAGGACTCTTATGTCCTCCTCTTCGGCACCGTGGTGGGTGGAGAAGTTAAGAGCTGCCCCTCTGTCCTGGGTCCACAGCAGGCAGTGGATGCCTTGGTGAAGGGAAAGGTGTCTGGAGTTCTGGAGCCGAGCCTCAGTGTTTTTGACCAAAAGGATCCACGCTGAGTGTGAATACTAGTCCCTCTCCTGTGCGGGCTACACTGGTCATAGCGGCAGACTTTACAGAGCAGTGAGGTTTGGTCTGGACCGAGCTGGGTCACCCTGAGTCCCCTCTGCTGTCTCCTTGGAGCTTCTGGGAGTCCCAGTGGCTCCCAGTGTGTGGAAGGTCCAGTGACTGATCCCAGCGGGGACTCAGGGCTGTTCCCAGCACGCTCCACGTGCCAGGTGTGTGAGCACTGCCCCTGGGTCCCCGTGTTTCCTGTGTCTGTGCTCCTGTAGGCTCTCTGCGTGTGTGTGTGTGTGTGTGTGTGTGTGTGTGTGTGTGTGTGTGTGTGTGTGTGTGTGTGCGGCGTGTGTGTGTGTGTGTGTGTGTGAGGGTGCGTGTGAAGGTGTCTGTGGGTGTATGAGCCTGTGTGAGGGTGTGGAGTCTGTATGTGTGAGAGGAATGGGGCTGCTGAGCAGGGACTGAGTGTGTTAGTCTGTGAGGCACACAGGGCGCCCACAGGGCTGGGGGTCATGTCTGCTGCATGTAACCAGATCAGAGATTACTGTGTACCTGCCTGCCTCTCTCTGGGTCCTCTCTCCCATCCTCCAGCCTCCCATATTTCTTATCCTGCTTTAAAATATAAATTTTATTTCTTCAGGCATTTTGTAGTTTTCAACATTTCTGCTATTATGAAAAAAGTTGGTCTGAGCTCTTCTGTATTTAAATGTAAGGACCATTCATGATTATTTCTCTAAAGATGTTCTCTGGATGGAACTGGTGTTTCATGGCCTGTGAATATCTTTAAGACTTTCGGTACATAGAGATTAAGTGCCTTTTGAAATGTTTGCACTGAGTTTCATTTCCACTAGTATTGTGTGAGAATATTAGTTTCCACTTACCCTCACCAACTTTTGCTTTTACCAAGCTTTAAAATCTTACCCAGTTTCATAGGCAAAAGCTAGCATATATTCACTAATTTATTGCTTCATTTCCTCCTTCTTTGCTTGTTCATGACATTTGTGCTTTTAAATTGTGATATTTGTCATTTTGGCATGATTTGTTGGCAAAGTAATGTCTCTGCTTTTTAATATGCTGTCTAGGTTGTTCATTCAAGAAGCAAGTGTCTTTTAATTTCATGGCTGCAGTCACCATCTGCAATAATTTTTGAGCCCCCCAAAATAAAGTCATCCACTGTTCCCATTGTTTTCCTATCTATTTGCCATGAAGTGATAGGACCAGATGCCATCTCTTAGTTTTTCGAATGCTGAGCTTTAAGCCAACTTTTTCACTCTTCTCTTTCATGTTCATCAAGAGGCTCTTTAGTTCTTCTTCACTTTCTGCCATAAAGGTGGTGTCATCAGTTCGTCTGAAGTTATTGATACTTCTCCTGGCAATCTTGATTCCAGCTTGTGTTCCATTCAGCCTGGCATTTCACATGATTTACTCTGCATATAAGTTAAATAAGGGTGACAATAAACAGCCTTGACGTACTTCTTTCCCAATTTGGAACCAGTCCTTAGTTCCATGTTCAGTTCTAACTGTTGTTTCCTGACCTGCATACAGATTTCTCAGGAAGCAGGTAAGGTGGTCTGGTGTTCACCTCTCTTTAAGAATTTCCCACAGTTTGTTGTGATCCACACAGTCAAAAGCTTTGGTGTAGTCAATGAAGCAGAAGTAGATGCTTTTCTGGAATTCTCTTGCTTTTTCGACGATCCAGTGAATTTTGGCAATTTGATCTCTGGTTCCTCTGCCTTTTCTAAATCCAGTTTGAAGTTCTGGAAGTTCACAATTCATGTACTGTTGAAGCGTGGCTTAGAGAATTTTGAGCATTACTCTGTTAGTGTGTGAGATGAGTGCAACTGTTTGGTAGTTTGGCGTTGCCTTTCTTTGGGATTAGAAACAAAACTGGCCTTTTCCAGTCCTGTGACCACTGTGGAGTTTTCCAAATTTGCTGGCATGTTGAGTGCAGCCCTTTCACAGCATCATCTTTTAGGACTTGAAATAGCTCAGCTGGAATTCCATCACCTCCACTAGCTGTTATGTATATGACTTTGAGTGCACAACAGTCCTACAAGGCATGATACATTTATCTCAAAAAAACAAAAACAAAAACAAACAAACAAACAAACAAAACAGATCAGGAAGCTGAGGCAAAGCAAAGTTAAATCACTTGCCTAAATAAGACAGATAAGATTTGAGTAAGTAGCACAGGTAAAATTGGAACCTGAGCATTGGCCTTTCCAGGTGGTGTTAGTGGTAAAGAAATCATCTGCCAATGCAGGAGATGTAAAAGACATGGGTTCAATCCCTAGGTCAGGACGATCACATGGAGAAGGGCATGGCAACCCACTCCAGTATTCTGGCCTGGAGAATCCCATGGCCAGAGGAGCCTGGCTGGCTACAGTCCATGGGGTTGCAAAGAGTCAGACACAACTGAGCAGGCATCTTGTATACCTTGTTTCTCCTAATGGCATCCATAATTCCTGTAGGTTTTCTTTTCTTTTGCATTCTCTTTCTCCTCTGATTGGATAATTTCAACTGATCTTTTTTTTAGTTCATTGAGTCTTCTGCTTGGTCAAGTCTGCATTTTTTTAACTTTTTGTTTCATGTTGGGGTATAGCCAGTTAACAATGTTGTGATAGCTTCAGGTGAACAGCAAAGAAACTCAGCCATACATACATACGTGTGTATCCATGCTCCCACACACTCCCTCTCGTCCAGACTGCCATAGAACATTCAGTAGAGCTCCCTGTGCTGTTCAGTAGGCCCTTGTTGATTATCCATTTTAAATATAGCAGTGAGTAGGAGTCGGTCCCAAACTCCATGACTATCCCTTCCCTTCATTCTTTTCCCTTGGCAACCGTAAGTTAAGTTCTCTAATCTGTGAGTTTCTTTCTGTTTCGTAAAAAGTCCATTAAAATATTTTTGATTCATGTATAAGGGATACATATGATATTTCTCCTTCTCTGATAGTCAAGTCTGGTTTTGATGCTCTGTATTGAATTCTTCAGTTCACTCATTGTATTATTCAGCTCCAGAATTTCTGGTTAGTTTATTATTATTATTATTTTTAATGCTTTCTATCTGTTTGAAACTCAATGAATTTACAAGCTCCCTTCAGATTTGGGTCTATTTTCCCCTCCTATTTTATCAAGTCTTTAATGCTTTTAGATAATTTTTAGTAAATTAATTCTACTTTTTCAGCAGAAGAGATAGCCTCAATAAGTAAGCCCACCATTATTGAGAAAATCTCCTAGAGCCCTTCACAGTAATGAAATCACCTATGTTTTTGTGTCATAAACTAGATAAAAGCTCCATGTAGGCAAGGACATTGTCTTATTATTTTCTGTATTTATAGTACTTAAAAGAAGACCTGCCTCTCCATAGATAATTTTATTATTAATAAAATTTTAATCATTTAATATTAATAAAGATAGCTTCTTGTGTGCTTTCAGGATCCTATTCAATCCTTTACTCTTATATCAGTGTCAGAATTCTAAAAAATCTGAGTAAGCACCATGGGATGTCTCTGTACTTCTACTGTTTCCTTTACCTCCCCTCAAGTATCTATATTTCCTTCCTAGAATGGACCTCCCTGGGTCTGTGGACTAAACTGGTCCATCCGTAATTAATATGTTGAATCCTAGCCCCTAGTGTGACTGCAGTAGAGATAGGGTCTTTAGGAAGTAATTGAGGTTAAATAGGCTTCCCTGGTGGCTCAGTAGTAAAGAATCCTCTTGCCAATGCAGGAGAGGCAAGTTTGATCCCTGGGTCAGGAATATCCCCTGGAGAAGGAAATGGCAACTTACTCTAGTATTCTTGCTTGAGAAATCCCAAGGACAGATGATCCTGGCAGACTACAGTCTACGATGTCTCAAGAGTTGGACACAATTTAGCGACTAAGCCACTAACACTAATGTTAAGCAAGGTCATAAGGATGTGGCCCTAATCCAATAGGTGGCTTAATAAAAAGAGGATGAGACAGATCCCCCTCCCTCTCTTTCTGTCCATCTGTCCCAAGGAAAGGCCAGGGGAGCACACAGTGAGGGAGCCATGGCTACAAGCCAAGAACAGAGGTCTCAGAATGAGCACGGCCTTGCCAGCACATTGATCTCGGGCTTACCAGCCTCCACAACTGTGATAAGATAAATAATTTCTGTTTTTTAACAAGCCAGACTCTGGTTTTTGGGGGCTGCCTGCCTGATCTGACTATACCCCAGGATCTTCTCCAGTGCAGCATTTCCCCAGGTCTTTCCTCTGTAAGGCACCACTTTGGTTTCCAGAGTGAGAGCACATGGGGTGGGGCAGAGATCTGAGCGGTGTTAAGAGTGCCCCAAGAATGATGTCTTGTTAGATTGTAAGAAAGATTCTCATTTTTGACCTGAATTTAAAGCTAATGGAGCTGAGCAAGGTCTCAGGGTACTCACTTCTCAGTTCTGAGAGGCGGGCAGGAGCCTGGGCACTGGGTGAGACCTGATGTGACAGAGAGAGGTGGTTTGGGTCCCAGTTCCAGGTGAGGTCAGGCAGCAGACCTGGTCACACAGGAAGAAGTCTCACCTGGATGAAGCTGTGAAGGCTCACGTATACACCTCCAGCTTGTTCACCCGCTGTCTTCTGACTCTGGAGGGAAGCCTCTGCATCAGTTATGTATGTGTTGTTGTGCAACCAATTACTGCTGAGCTCGGCAGCTTAAGTCAGCAAACACCTAGTATCTCACACTTTCTGTGGGTCAAGAATTGCCATGGCTTACCTGGATACTCAGAGTCATGATGTCTCACAAGGATGCAATCATCTGAAGGTTCAACCAGGGGAGGGTATTGCTCATGTACTTACCTGGTTGTTAGTAGCATTCAGACTTTGGTGGATTGTTGAATTGAAATCTAATCTCATAAGTGACATCTCATCACTTTTGCCAAATTCCATTTGTTACATGCATGTTACTAAGTACATTCAAGTGTGGGATTACACAAGGATGTGGATACCAGGCAACAGAAAAAAAATCAGAACACTCTAGAGCCTGTTACCCCAGCCCTCTGTTCCTAAGCTGCATGAGACGCTCTCTATGGACAGGGAAGGAGAGGGAGTATTCCTCCCTGGATCCCAGGCCATGACCTGCAACTGAGATGGGGAAGCTGGGCCCTAGTGGCCTTGGGCACATCTATAGGGAGGCTGCATCCAGAGTCTCTGAAGGCCTGTCCTTGGTGGTGTCCCTGGAGCTGGTTCTACAGGCTCCTGAGAAATACTTTGTGCCTCCCTTCCTGCTCCGTGTTCAGTGATGGCACACTGGGGGCTTAGAGCTGGCCACGCTGGGAATAATTATACCACAGAGGTCAGGAAATACTATATCTCATGCACTGTTTTGCTCCTCAGAGAGCTAATGTTTTAAATATTATACCACTCTAAGTCTCCTAAAATCTTTCCTGTCGTGTGTCTCTTTTGCAGTACTGGAGCTGAGGCTGAAGGATGGAGCCCACCGCTGTGAGGAGAGAGAGTGGAAGTGAAGCACCAGGGAGAATGGGGCACAGTGGATGATCTGGACTGGAGCTTGAAGGATGCATCTGTAGTGTGCAGACAGCTGGGGTGTGGAGTTGCCGTTGGTATTCCTCAGGAAGCTAATTTGGGCCAGGACTTGGCCCCATTTGGCTTTTGCATACTTCATGTGAAGGGGCAGAGTCAGCTGTCAGTGACTGTAGGCATTCTAATATTAAAGACTATCATAATGAAATCTATACCCATGACTGGGATGCTGGAGTAGTCTACTCAGGTAAGTCCTGTCTGGTCTGTGTGGGGATCTGTAGCAGAAAAATCCTCTGTTTTATCACCAGAGTGACTCAAGATTACGGATAGAGCCCTTAGAACATGCTTGGGAGATGGGTCTTCGTGATGTATCACAGGAGGCAGCTGCTGCTAAGGCACGTCAGTCGTGTCTGACTCTGTGTGACCCCATAGACAGCAGCACACCAGGCTCCACTGTCCCTGGGATTCTCCAGGCAAGAACACTGGAGTGGGTTGCCCTTTCCTTCTCCAATGCATGAAAGTGGAAAGTGAAAGTGAAGTCACTCAGTTGTGAAGGTGAGGTCAAAAGTTTCATACAGATTCAGCTTCTGGGTTCAACCTCTGTGACACAGTCTCAGCATGTAATTGTTCTGTATTCTTTGACATAATGGTCACTAAGGTGTGGCTACATTGATTGGGGGTGGGGTGGGGGTGTCATAGGAGAGTTGTAGGCAACAAGGTTTATCATCCTCATTGGTCCTAAAAGTCAGAATCACCACACTCCATCAGGTTGGTGTGTGGGTGATGTGCCAATAGAACAGGCTCAACCAAGCAATGGTGACCCCAAAAGGGCATGTGAAGACCCATGGACAAGTGACCATACCCAAAGTTGTCATGCAGTTACACAAGGAAAAGGTGTGAGAGAAATTCAGTAGTGCATTTAAATCTCCCTAGGTCACAGTCAGAGGAGGCCAGAAGCGGGACTTGTGGCAGGGAAAATATCATTACACTGGTGTACCTGATGAATCGAGTGGGGAGCTCACACCACATTTTCAGGGATGTTGAAGGAGCAGGAAAATTAAGTCTTGAAGTTTACAACGCAGTAGCTGAAGCACATCATGTATGAGGCATGAAGCTAAGCGGTCATGGGGTTCTCAAGGCAAGAATATTGAAGTGGTTTGCCTTTCCTTCTCCATGGACCATGTCTTGTCAGAACTCTCCACTAAGACCCGTCTGTCTTGGGTGGCCCTACATGGCATGGCTCATAGTTTCATTGAGTTAGACAAGGCTGTGGCCCATGAACTGTGACTTAAAGATGTCCAAGCTGGATTTAGAGAAAACAGAGGAACCAGAGGGTCAAATTGCCAACATCCGTTGGATCACTGAAAATGCAAGAGAGTTCCAGAAAAACATCTAATTCTACTTTATTGAATATGCCAAAGCCTTTAACTGTGTGATTCACAGCAAACTGGAAACTTCTTCAAGAGATGGGAATACCAGACCATCTGACCTGCATCCTGAGAAATCTGTATGTAGGTCAAGAATCAACAGTTAGAACTGGACATGGAACAAAAGACTGGTTCCAAATCAGAGAAGGAGTACATCAAGGCTGTATATTGTCACCCTGATTATTTAATTTATATGCAGAGTACATCATGAGAAATGTTGGACTGGATGAAGCACAAGTTGGAATCAAGATTGTCGGGAGAAATATCAACAACCTTAGATGCAGATTGTATCACACTTATGGCCGAAAGCAAAGAATTAAAGAGCCTCTTGGTGATAATGAAAGGGGAAAGTGAAAAGTTGGCTTAAAACTCAACATTCAGAAATGAAGATCGTAGCATCTGGTCCCATCACTTCCTGGCAAATAGATGGGGAAACAGTGGAAATAGTGACAGACTTTTTTTTTTTTTTAACTCCAAAATTACTGCAGATGGTGACTGCAGCCATGAAATTAAAAGACGCTTGCTCCTTGGAAGAAAAGCTATGACCAATCTAGACAGCATATTAAAAAGCAGAGACATTTCTTTGCCAACAAAGACCAGTCTAGTCAAAGCTATGGTTTTCCCCAGTAGTCCTGTATGGATGTGAGAGTCGGACTATAAAGAAAGCTGAGCACCGAAGAATTGATGCTTTTGAACTGAGGAGTTGGAGAAGACTCTTGAGAGTCCCTTGGACTGCAAGGAGATACAACCAGTCCCTCCTAAAGGGAATCAGTCCTAAGTGTTCATTGGAAGGACTGATGCTGAAGCTGAAACTCCAGTACTTTGGCCACCTCATACGAAGAACCGACTCATTGAAAAGACCCTGATGCTGGGAAAGATTGAAGGTGGGAGGAGAAGGGGACAACAGAGGATGTGATGGTTGGATGGCATTACCGACTGAATGAACATGAGTTAGAGTAAATCCTGGGAGTTGGTGATGATGGGGAGGCCTGGCATGCTGCAGTTCATGGTATTGCAAACAGTCAGACATGACTGAGGAACTGAACTGAACTGAACTGAAGCTGAGAGGACCTGATGTGACTCCTAAGAAGTACTCAGTGCTACCTAAGTGTGTTTGACCTATGGCAAGGTGGATGCAGGAAAGACAGGGTGTGAGGAGGTGCTCACAGTATTTGACAGAGATGCTTCTAGTTGTTTTCACAATTGCAGATTGGATGTCCAGGTTATTAATCACATCAGAACAACTGGACTGGAGGAAGATATTGTCAGCTATCACAGTGAATTCCCCAAGGTAGAAGGCTGGTTTTAGGATAGTATCACACCATCTAATGGGATGGTGGGACGGGAGCCCTGAGGACATCTGCAGTAGGTCCTTAACAGCCACAGCCAATCAGCTCCTGGGTGTTTATGTACAGGAAGATCATTGGAAAAGTGATCTTTTCTAATCTCACCTTCAGCAGATCTTTGATGATTCTAGTTGATGCCCTTAAGGAAACAGTTCTTTTCCTTTTTAAAAGCATTTTATTGAGGTATGTCTGACATACGAAACTGCTTGCTAAGCATGCATTTGTGAAACCACTGCAGCACTTATGTCATGAATCTAGTCATCTCTTCAAAATGCTTTCTTCCATTCTCTTTACATTCTTATTAAAAATAATTATTTTCAAGGTGAATTTGAGTTTTAGTTAGAAAGTTCTGTTATAAACAAACCTGTTTTCTGGCATCTCAAGTAACCTTCCTCATTGTCACAATATCATAATCATGGTTCCACCTGAAGATAAATTTGTGGAAGTACTCCAGATGTCTCTACCATATTTTGATAAATCAGCCTCTGAGTACAAATGCAGTGTGTGATGTTGAAACTCTGTGTGAAATTAGAACTCCCAATGTCATCCTAAGAAAACTGATGTCTTGTTATTAATTCCAGTTAAGAAATACTTAGAGAATTGGAAGTGCTCTGATATTTAACAAAGGTCCATCTAGTCAAGGCTAGGGTTTTCCAGTGGTCATGTATGGATGTGAGAGTTGGACTGTGAAGAAAGCTGAGCACCAAAGAGTTGATGCTTTGGAACTGTGGTGTTGGAGAAGATTCTTGAGAGTCCCTTGGACTGCAAGGAGATCCAACCAGTCCATTTTAAAGGGGATCAGTCCTGGGTGTTCACTGGAAAGACTGATGCTAAAGCTGAAACTCCAATACTGTGGCCACCTCATGCGAAGAGTTGACTCACTGGAAAAGACTCTGATGCTGGGAGGGATTGGGGACAGGAGGAGAAGGGGACGACAGAGGATGAGATGGCTGGATGGCATCACCGACAAGATGGACATGAGTTTGAGTGCACTCCAGGAGTTGTTGATGGACAGGGAGGCCTAGCATGCTGTGATTCGTGGGGTCGCAAAGAGTTGGACACGACTGAGTGATGGAACTGAACTGAACTGAACTGATATTTAAACCCTGATTGTGGTTTGTACTCCCTGACTACCATTGCTCTAACTTAGACTCTCACATTTTTATGAATGGTTCTGGGTTCCTTCCTTTTATCTCTTTTAAAAAATATATAAATTTTTTTTTAAAATTGGAGGTTAATTACTTTAGAGTATTGTGTTGGTTTTTCCAAACATCAGCATGAATCTGCCACAGGTATACGCGTATTTCTCTTTTTTGTCACTAGTTTCCTCCCCTGTCTGTCTTTTCTGTATTTTCAGGCATATTTTAATGATGTGAAGATAATTCAAAGTGGTGGATGTAGCAGAACTAAGATTAGAATAGCATTTGTTTTCATTATCTTAATCAAAACTCTTGGAGTTTCTTCTGCTCAACCTTAGGAGTCAGGTATGGAAGAGAAATTTCAGCCTCAGTAGTAGATTGTTGGAAGTGAAGTACCAAGTTTAGGAGAAATCTGGAGTGGAAACAATGACCAAAGGAGAATGTAGAGAATCTTGTTTGAAATAATGAGGAGATTTCATGGAGTTCAGGTGAAGATCTGTGAGGGAACACACAAATTGTGAAGGACTGTGGTGCAAGCGTTCCAAGTTGCTTCAGTCCTGTCCTACTCTTTGTGACCCCATGGACCCCATGGATTCTCCAGGCACAAATACTGGAGTGGGTTGCCATTTCTTTCTCTAGGGGATCCTCCTCACCCAGGGATCAAACCTGGGTCTCGTGCATTGCAGACAGAGTCTTGATTATCTTTTGAGCCAGCAGGGACTACAGTACTGAAGTGCAAAATGGTGAGGGGATGAAGATGCAAGGACTGCAGGAGGGGAGGGTTGGAAAGATGCAGGTCAACTCCTACATTCACCACGGCCTCTGTGTTACACTTCCTTCCTGCCCCCATTCCTTCCCCTCCCTCTCTTCCTTTATCTTGTTGTGGGAGTCATTTCTGAGCTCTGTGGAAGTGCTAGCATTTGGAGGTTGCGGTTTTCTTAGTGGATTCTGTTTATCTAATAAATATAAGATTACTCATATTTTTCTCTTTTTTGTATCAGATTTTGATGATTTGTATTTCACAAGTAATTTGTCTTCAAGGACTTGCTCCGTTTTACAAAAAGTTTTTCAAATTAGAATAACGCCGTTTAATATCTCATATCTTTAGATGCTGGCAAGATCTAAGTAGCACTGGTTCATATCTCCTATCTTTAAATGTTGGGAAGATCTATAATGATATTCCTCCTTTTGTTACTGGTTTTGTTAATGTGTGTTCCCTCTTTTTTCTTAATTGGTTTGCTAGAAGATTATCCGTGTTAATGTTCTTTTTAAGAGAATCACTAATGGACTGTATTGATTTTCTTGATGATGTGTTTGCTTTCTTTTTAATTGATTTCTATGCTCAGTTTTCATTCCTCTTTTCAGTTATATTGTGGTTGCTTTTGTAGATTCTTGAGGTGGAGTCTTGGATCATTTCCTTTTGTTTCTATTTTTATTCTAATATAATCATCAAGGAAGCATCAAGGATCTAAATTTTCCTCTAAGCATTACTTTATTTTTAACCCACCAGTTTCAATACTATATAATTTCTTTTGTATTTTATTATCATAAAATGTTTCTTTTTCTTTGAATGAATTCTTCATCTTATAGTCTGACTTTGTTTGATATTAATTTAGATATATACAGTTTTCTCTGATTTGTGTTTGCATGGTATGTAATTTTTATCTCTTTAGTATGTTTCTGTGTTTATATTTAAACACATATGAGTTTGTAGATAATGTTTTGTCTTATTTTATCTGGGCTGATTATCTTTTTTTTATTTGGAGTACATAAATTATTCACATTTAATGTAATTATTGATATAATTGGGTTTAAGTGTACTTGCCTGCTATTTGTCGGAGAAGGCAATGGCAACCCACTCCAGTACTCTTGCCTGGAAAATCCCATGGATGGAGGGAGCTTGGTAAGCTACAGTCCATGGGTAGCTGAGAGTCAGACATGACTGAGCAAATTTACTTTCACTTTTCGCATTTATATATTGGAGAAGGAAATGGCAACCCACTCCAGTGTTCTTGCCTTGAGAATTCCAGGGATGGGGAGCCTGGTGGGCTGCCGTCTATGGGGTCATACAGAGTCGGACATGACTGAGGTGACTTAGCAGCAATAGCAGCAGCAGCTGCTGTATGTTATATCTTTGTTCTTATTTTAATCTTTGAGTATATTTTACTATGTGAATTTAAATACTGTATTGGTTTATTAATCGTGTCAGTTTTTAAGGCGATTATAATGTTTACTTTTTTTAAAATTTTAAAGTAATTTTATTTTTTGCTGGCTGGGTCTTCACTGCTGCATGGGCCTTTCTCTAGCTGTGGAGATCAGAGGCTGTTCTCTGGCTGCAGGCAGGGGGCGCTCTCTGCGGTGGCCTCTCTCGCTGCGGAGCGCACGCTCCCTGGGGCACAAGCTTCGGTGGGTGTGGCCCCAGGCTCTGGAGCGCAGGCGCACCAGCTGTGGTGCGGGCTTAGTGGCGCTGTGGTGTGCGGGATTTTCCCAGACCACGGATTGAGCCCCTCGTCTCCTGCGTTGTCAGGGGAGTCTTCACCACTGACGCACCGGAAAGCCCAGTGTGGAATTATTAATCTTCAGTTGCATTTTACCTTGAGATTCTATGTTACAGCGCGCAGCGTCAGTTGGTTTACTTTTCTTCCCGTTCCTGCTCTTGTCCTTGGTGCTATCGTTGTCATACATTCTATTCATAAATTTGCTATGAATCTTATAGTTTGCTGCTAATGTTTTTGCCTTAAATCTTCTAATAGAGAATCAACATTTAGCACAGTCTCTATCGCTTTGAGAGGATCCATGTTTTCACCTGCTGTCATCTCCCTTGAGCTTGAAGAACTTCCTGAGGCAGTTTTGTGTAGTGTGTCTGGTGGTCTCCAATTCTATCATCTCTCATTTACCTGAAACCACTTTAATTTTCATTCAGTTTTGAAAAGTATTTTCTTGGGTGATTCAATTTTAGGGTAACAAATGCCCAATCCCAATACTTTAAATATGTTCTTACATTGTCATCTGACTTTCATTGCTTCCAACAAAAAGTCAGCTTTAGAAAACGCCGCGGGAAGAAAAAGCCACCTCTAGGGACCGTTAGTAAAAAGGCCTTTATTGGGCGGTCGCTCTCGGGCAGAACTCCCAAGGACAGGCAAGCGAGGGAAGCGAGGGAGTCTGCAAAGCAGGAAGGGGTGCGGGAGGGTTTTTATAGCCGGGGCTGGGAATAGGCCAAGTTCTATTTCCATATAAGGCGGCAGATGTAGGTTACGGTAGTGACTGGTGTCCTTGGTTTTTGTGTTGCCCCTTGATTGGACCAGGGCCTCCAGGCCGGCCCGGAAGGTTGGTCTGCCTCTTGGTTCCTGTTTGGGCGTCGGCCAGCCTGCAGTGCCGGCCCCACGCCTCCTTTTCGGCCATAACGAACTCCTCGCCCTATCATCCCGGCCTCTTTAATATAAGGAAAGGGGCGCCGATTTTCTCTGGCTACTTCCTGCTGAACAGGGGCGACGAGGGATAGGGTGCAGCGGGGATTGAGGGCGAGTGCCGTTGATGTCAGGGTATGAGTCGTTTACAGGGCTTTTAAGGGGGTGTGTATATCTGTGTCATCCTGCCCCAGATGGGCGTATGCCCCCATCATTAATATCTTGCCAGTTGCTGCCTGGGCTACCTCTTGCAGACGCTTGAGCAACATCTGAAAAAGGCAGGGCCCTATAGTTAAGCCTAGAATCAAGAGCAACAGGGGACCCAGCATAGGTAGCAGATAGGGAGCAGGCCGTTGAGGCCGGGCCACAGTGGGTTATCTTGCAGCTGTCTCCGCCTTTTTCCAGGTCTTCTTGCAGCCTCTTGATCTTGGTTTGCACGAACCCGAAACGGTTGGCGTAGAAGCAGCATCGCTCCTGTAGGACCAGGCAGATCCCCCTTCCTTTGCAGTTATCAGGTCTAAGCCTCGCCGGTTTTGGAGAACCACTTCTGCCAGGGAGTCTATTTGACTCTGAAGTTCCAGCATGGTGTCAGCTAATCAGTTGACGTCAGTGATTATCTGTTGAGAAAGCTGGACATATGTGTGTTGAGACATCCCTATTCCCGTGGCTCCCATGGCCACACCTGAGGATATACCTAGTCCCACCAACAGGGGGATCATCTGGACGGCTCGTTTATGCCTTCCTGCTATGTAGTCAAAACTAGGTACGGGGACTGCGTCTTCTCCCGATATGAGGTCTATGTCAGGTATAAGGATGGATATGACACACGTCCCTGTCCAATTGATAGGGAGGAAGGTGTAGGCCAAGTTCCTGCCGCAGACCAGGACAGCAGGCCGGGGGACGCAGGTCAGGGGTATTCACAACCTCGACGGTTGAACAGTTAACATATTCCTGGTTCCCCACGTCTACAGCTGTCATATTGTCTTTAATGTGGCCTCTCACACAGTACCCTCTGCGGTTGGGCCCCACAGGTTGTATCTTTAGTGGCTGGGCCACTCGGCACTCCATGGTGGGCATACCTGTCTGGGTGTTATTGGCCAGGGCCGCCCAAGAGATGTTGGCTAGGACTGCCACAGGGCGGGGTGGGCCCAGGGCCATACACATCCAGCAACCTTGAGCCAGGTTGGAGTTTGACTGATTGAGGGCCTCCCAGGCGCGTGTTAGAACATCGGCCGTTTTTGGGTCTAATTGGAGAGGTCCACGATTTTTTGGAAGGGCTAAGGGGTGGTATTGGAGCCGGGGTAACGTTTTGTTTATGTATGCCTGGATCTTTAGGTCAACCCGCTGTTCACGAGCCATGTCTTGGACCCCTCCCCCCCGTCTGATGTCCCAATGGGGGCCACCAGCTTCCAACAAACGGTTTCTCTAGTTTTTCCCCACAAGGGGGAGACCAACTCTTTGCACTCATCTCACCCCGGAAGTGAGCAGTCTTGGTGGCCATCCACAGGATCTCGCCTCTCGATGTCCTACACTGCCGAACTTGTTCTTTTAGATAGCACAGCGTGTGTAAGGTGTCTAGTGTCACGTCACAGGAGCAGTTTGCCTTTTGTCCCGGGGTCTGGGGGTCTGGGATTGGAACAGCCGGCACGCACTGCCACATGTTGGGCCCCCTATGAAAGAATGTCCCCTGCTATCGGGAATGTACCCTGTTCCAACAAAATTATAAGCCACCTTGTTTCTGCAGTTGACCGTTTGGATGGCCTTGATCCGGCCTTCAGAATACTGGTCAAACATGCCTCCGGCGCAGTCACATGGCTTTCCCATCCGTTTGGCCAGTAGCTGCCTGGCTTTGGTGGGGTCATCGACCCCCCGGGCCAGTCCCAGAAAGACAAGGGGGGAGGAGAAGGGAGGCGGGGGGAGAGGTGGAGGGGAGGTGAAAGGGGGCCCATATTGAGGGGAGGCGGTGTTATAACTATTCTGGGATTTATAGCGAGGAGGGTCCAAGCACAGAGGCCCTCCCCTGACTTAGGCCCCAAGGAAATAGCACCACAAGAGTAGAGCACAGATAGCTAGGGTAAGCAAAGGCCAGCGACAGTCGATGTACAGATGACCAGTCTTGGGGAGCGGTGACCGCCAATCTGATGGCAAAGAGTATGGCCAGAACTGCGATCACCAGTAGCCACAGCGAATGGTCCCAGGAAAACATCAGGTAGGAACGTGTCTTGGCTGCCTTGAGACTGACAAATGACAGGTTTGGTTAATGGTTATTCTGAGATCAGGGGAAGGGGAGTCTGACTGATGACTAGTTTGGTTGGGCCAGTAAGGACAGAGTGGTAAGATCCTTTTTCCTCTGGCGGAGGCTTAGGGAGACCTGGAGGTGTGGGCTTAAGCCGGGTCAGATGGTACCAGGGGTCGTGTCCCAGGAGTTTAGCTGCCATAGGAGTGGTGAGGATTACCGTGTGGGGTCCCGTCCAGCGGGGTTGTAGCGGGCGAGGGTTGAGAGTTTTTAGCAGTACCTGATCTCCTGGGGCCAAAGGCCGGATCGGCTCTTTGTTGTCTGCCGGTTGCGGCAAGGTGCGGTCAGTGTGTTCCCTCAGCAAGGATCGTAGGAGGGAAAAGAGAGGGAGGTACCCCGCGAGTGGGGGAGTCTCTCCCTCTGGGAGGTAGGTTAGGAGAAATGGCCTTCCGTACAGCAGCTTGAAGGGGGTCAAACCTGTCTTTGAGTGAGGCGTGGTGCGCACACGGGTGAGTGCCAGAGGAAGAAGGTCGACCCAGGACAGTCACAATTTTAAAGCAAGTTTGGTCAGGTGTGTCTTGATGATTTCATTCACCCTCTCTACCTTGCTCGACGATTGAGGCCGATGAGGAATGTGGAGACGCCAGACGATGCCCAAGACCGCAGCCACCTGCTGGGAGATCTGTGAGATGAACGCAGGCCCATTGTCAGACTGAAGGGAATTAGGTAACCTTGAACCGGGGAATGAGATGGGCTATTAAGACCTCTGCCACCACCGCCGCGGTCTCTCGGGCGGTGGGGAAGGCCTCAACCCAACCTGAGAAAGTGTCTACCAAGACCAGCAGATAGCGGTGGCTTCGATGTCTAGGCATGTGAGTGAAGTCTATCTGCCAGTCCTGCCCAGGCAAGTGTCCCCTAAGTTGGTGTGTGGTCTGAGGGGGCCTAAGTCCTCCCTGAGGAGAGGTGGAGGCGCATGTCAGGCAAGACTGATGAACCTCGTATACCACACGCCTAAGATGCCAGGGGGCAAAAATGGGATCAAGGAAGGAAAGGAGGGCCTTAGGTCCGATGTGCAGAGTGTTATGGATTTGGGATATGATGTCTTTTGCCTGGTGCTCGGGGAGCACCGGCTTATCATAATACAGTATCCATCCCGATAAATGCTTTCGAGTCCCCTCCTACGCCAGTAACCTCTGGGCTTCATCGTCAGCGTATTTGGGTACAAGTGTCGACCTCAAGGTCAACACGGATTTGGGGGTTTCTGCAGAGCAACCTGTCGGGCTACTTGGTCAGCCATGTTGTTGCCCAAGGCAACTGAGTCATGAGTGTTCTGATGTCCTTTACAGTGTATGATAGCCACTTCCACGGGTAAGGCCAAGGCGTCTAACAATCGAGTAATGTGGGAGGCATTGCAGATGGGGGATCCCTTAGTGGTCAGGAAGCCCCGCTCTTTCCAGATTGTTGCATGGGAATGGGCAATCAAGAAGGCATATTTAGAATCGGTGTAGATGTTGGCCCTCTTTCCTTTTGCCAAATGTAAGGCTCTAGTTAAGGCTATTAGCTCTGCCTTTTGGGAGGTCGTTCCTGGAGCCAGAGGCTGGGCCTCTAGGACTCCTCGGGTAGTTACCACAGCATAAGCCGCCCTCCGGGTCCCGTCAGAGTCTTGCTTTGAACTTCCATCTACAAACAGTGTCAAATCGGGGTTTGGTAAGGGCTTGGCGAATAAATTGTGAGGCGGCTGCATAAGGGACTCAAGGGTCTCCATGCAGGAGTGAGCTGAGGGTTTCATAAAGGGAAGAGAAGGCAGTGACGAGAGAGGGTTTAGTTGCAGAGAACGATCTACAGAAACTTGTGGGTTATCTAGGAACACCAGATGGAACTGCTGGAGCTTAGAAGCACTGAGATTGGAAAGATACCTGGAAGCTAAAAGGTCAGTTAGGCGATGTGGTGAAAAAATGGTCAGAGGTTGACTGTGGATCAGCTTTTTGCATCTGCATACAGCGTGGCCGCTGCCGCTAGTGCCCGCAGACAGGGAAACCATCCCCTGGCTGTGGGGTCCAGCTGTTTAGACACGTAAGCAACAGGCAGAAGCTCAGGGCCCACTGGTTGCATCAGGGCTCCAAAGCTATTCCCCCTTTTCGTCTGTGTATAGATGGTGTGGATAGTTTGGGTTTGGAAGAAAGAGAGGAGGCGAATCCAGTAAAGTGGAGCATAACGCATGGAAAGCCTGAGCTACCGCGGCAGGGGAAGATAGTGGTCTTGTGGGAGTCTCTTTAGCTGCAGCATACAGAGGCTTGGCCAGTGTGGCGTAATTCGGGACCCAGTGTCGGAAAAATCCGGTCAGTCCTAAGAAAGATAATATCTGGTCTCCGTTAGTTGGAGGATTAAGGGACTGGAGGAGGCTACACCGGTCTGCTGTCAGGGCCTTAGCTGTGGGAGTAATTTGGAGGCCTAAATAGACCACAGAGGTCTGAGTCAGTTGAGCCTTGGATTGTGAGGCTCTGTAGCCCTGAGAACCGAGGAAATTAAGAAGAGTCGCAGTGTGTTGTCTAGAAGTCTCTTCTGAGGGGCTACAAAGGAGTAAGTCATCTACGTATTGGAGGAGAGTGCTAGGGTGAAGTGAACATCTGGCCAGGTCTCGAGACAGGGCTTGCCCAAAGTAATGCGGGCTGTCTCTAAATCCCTGCGGGAGGACGGTCCAGGTGAGCTGAGTGGTCAGTTGGGTGTCAGGATCCGTCCAGGTGAAAGCAAAGAGAAACTGACAATCAGGATGAAGTGGGATGGTAAAGAAGGCATCTTTGAGGTCAATGACTGTGAAATGAGAAGTTAGAGGAGGAATTGAGGAAAGGAGGGTGTAAGGGTTGGGGACCAGCGGATGGGCAGGAACCACCGCCGCGTTAATCAGGCGGAGATCCTGCACCAGCCGGTAGTCACCGGAGGCCTTCTGGACAGGAAGGATAGGTGTGTTACAAGGGGAGGTCGTGGGGATTAGGAGACCCTGTCCCATGAGACAGTCGATGATGGGCTTTAATCCCTTAAGGCTATCGACTGACGAGGGAAGTTGGGGTCGAGCTGGGAAAGAGGTGGGATCTCGTAGCCAAATAAGGACTGGAGGGTGGTGCCGAGCCACCACCAGAACTCGGGTGTCCCAGACTTCAGGACTAACAGGAGGAGCCAGGGGGTCTGTGAGTAGCATCAGGAAGGCCCCCGACGTGGGAGCCGATCCGGGAGTCAGGTGGAGGGTGGCCTTTAGCTTAACGAGTATATCTCTCCCCAAAAGCGGGGTAGGGCAGGAAGGAATAACTAAAAAGGAGTGAGTGAACATGCAGGAATCTAATTGACAGGACAGTGGTTGGGTCTGGAGAGGACATGAAGGTCGGCCGTCAATTTCCATAACCGAAATCTGGGAAGGATGTAAGATGCCCCCAGAGGAAGGGAGGACTGAATAGGTAGCCCCGTATCAACCAGGAAGTTGATAGGCTTACCCGCTACCTGGAGCGTTACCCTGGGCTCGGCTTGGGTAATCGGGGTCCCCGAGTCTGGGCGGCATCAGTCTTCGTCCGAAGCTCAGCAGCTCCAAAGCCGGAGTAGGGTCGGGAGCCTCCTGGGGCGCTCTGGTCCCCGGCCCCTAGAGGTCGGGGCCCGAGAGGCCTGGGGACAGTCACTGGCCCAATGTCCTCGTTGCTTGCACAACGGACATGGCTTGGATGGAGGGCGTGGTTTAGGAAGTTAGCCCAGTGTCCTTCTCGGCCGCACTTGAAGCAGGCCCCTGGAGGGGGCTTTTGGGACCCCCAAGCCCGCAGCCGGCCGCAGGGCCACCACCAAGGCTTGGGTTTGCTGGCTCGCCTGGAACTCGGCCTTTGCTTGAGCCTCGCCTTTTGGCTGGCCTCAGCAGTCTCCTCACGGGTGTTGTAGACCTTAAATGCCATTTTTACCAGATTTCCGATAGGGGTCTGAGGGCCATCCTCAGCCTTGGCCAGCTAAGGAAATTTACAACCTTATGGGAGGAAACCTCCATCCCGTCAATAAGGCACTCTATCATATAGTGTACTCGTTGCTGGCCACCACCCCCTCCCTGATAGTTTTAATCAGGGTCAACGTCAGGGACCTCCCCGAGCCCCGGGGGGCACTCGGGAGAGGGACTGGCAATGTGCCTCTGGTCGGCCTGAGCTCTGGCTGCCGTCCAGATGGCCTGCCTCTCCTCGGGGTGGTGGTGGACCCTAAAATGACATAGATGTCATGCCAGGTCAAAGCATAAGCACAAGTCAAGCCAGTGAACTGTTTAATGTACTGAGTAGGATTGGAAGAAAAGGATCCCAGTTTGGCTTCAATCTGTGCCAGGTCCTGGAGAGAAAAGGGAACATGGACCTGGGCTAGGCCCTCAGCGCAAGCTACTTGTCAAAGAGGGAGTAGCGGGGCTGGGGGAAGGGGGGGGAGGCCCCCAGAGGGTTGCTGTGGGAGCGAGTGTGGGAGCTAACCGGAGAGGGGGGGGGTGTGAGGGAGGGAAGAGGAGGATACAAGATAGGGTTTAGGGCCAGAGGATCTAGGGCCGGCGGCGGAGTCTCGAGGGTGGGAACGGAGGTAGGAGGGGCCGGAGTGGAGGGTGAGGGTGAGGGTAGAGAACCAGGGTCGGAGGGGAAAGAATAGAGTTAGCTGCCGGCTGGTTGGGGGTCGAGGGCGAGGCTGGGGCCGGGGTGGAAGGGGAGGGAGCCGTGGGAGAGGTATAGGGAGGAGGAGCCACCAGGATTTTTGGAGGAACAGAGAAAGCAGAGGACTCAGAGACGGGAGGAGTTGGCTGGGAGCCACGTGGTGTACGGGGGGGTGGGGGTGGGGGCGGGCGCAACACCCAAAAAGCCTGTACATAGGGGACCTCAGACCATTTTCCCGTTCTCCGGCAGTAATTATCCAAATCACGGAGGACATTAAAGTCTAACGTCCCTGCGGCCGGCCATTGTGAGCCATTATCTAGAGAATACGGAGGCCAGGCCTGCGAACACAAAAAGTAAGCTGTTTGGGGCGGACATATCCCTTTAATCCCAGGGTCCGCAGATTAGCTAACAGGCACTCCAAGGGAGTGGTCCAATTGGGCTCCGGATTTGGAGGCCGTCGATCCCATGGCGACCACACGGAGGTCTCCCCTGTCCCCTGGACGTCTCCGGGTGGAAGCAGGGGGCCGGAGGATCCCCGCAGCCGCGCGAGACGTCTCCCACGCAAGCTGGGGACCGAGGAGGGGCCTTGAAGGCCGGAGGGTCCCTCGCGACCACTTGGGACGTCTCCCTCACGCGTCAGGGACCGAGGAAGGCTCCCGGAGCCGGAGAGGTTACCCAGTCGCTCAGGACGTCTCCTTCACGAACCGAGAACCTGAGAAGGGTCCAGTAACGTGCACCAATTACCAGGCCCTAGGAAGTGGTCGCCAGAGATGACAGGATCCAAAGCCGAAGGGACTTACCCCGTATTCTGCCGTCCGGGAGGCTGGTCAGCCACCTGGGTCTGGGGCTACTGCGGCGGTGGAGCTCGAGGGGGCCTCAACAGCGAGCGCCGGAGGCCCTCACCCCGAGCCCCATGTTGGGCGCCAGATGTAAGAAAACGCTGTGGGAAGAAAAAGCCACCTCTAGGGACCGTTAGTAAAAAGGCCTTTATTGGGCGGTCGCTCTCGGGCAGAACTCCCAAGGACAGGCAAGCGAGGGAAGCGAGGAGTCTGCAAAGCAGGAAGGGGTGCGGGAGGGTTTTTATAGTCGGGGCTGTGAATAGGCCAAGTTCTTTTCCATATAAGGCGGCAGATGTAGGTTACGGTAGTGATTGGTGTCCTTGGTTTTTGTGTTGCCCCCCTGATTGGACCAGGGCCTCCAGGCCCGGCCCCGGAAGGTCGGTCTGCCTCTTGGTTCCCTGTTTGGGCATTGGCCAGCCTGCAGTGCCGGCCCCATGCCTCCTTTTGGGCCATAACGAACTCCTCGCCCTATCAGTCAGTAAATAATATTTATCCTTTTGCTCCTGTATATAATGTGTCAGACTTCCCTGGCTGCTCTTAACATATTTTTCTTTGTTTGTTTACCAATAAATTTCAGTAAATACATTGTCTAGTTTTCTGAGAATGGTTTCATTATCTTGTTTGAGGTTTGTTTAGCTTTTGGATCAGTGGGTTTACAGTTTTCAATAACTTTGGGAAAATGTCATTTATCTTTTCTTAATATTTTTCTGCACATCCCTTGTTCTGAATCTCCAAATACACATATTTTATATATTTTGATATCATCCCACATGCCATTGAGTTTCCATTCATATTTTTCTGCCTCTTTATTCTCTTTGGTTTAATTTAGATAGTTTCTGCTGCTGTGTTTACTTCCCAGTTTTTTTATTCTGCAATGTCTAGTCTCTTGTGTAATTAATCCAAATAACTGTTCATTCCAATACTATATTTTTCAGTTTCAGAAGTCTCATTTGTTCATTTTCCCTAGTTTTCTCCCTGTTTATTTTTATGCTTCATTAAACATATTGATATTAGGGGTTTAAGCAGCTCTTCAGTCAATTCAATCATTTCTGTAATTTCTGAACCTGCTTTAAATGAATTTTAAAAAATGTGTTATGGGTTACATTTCTCTCTTTTAGAAATTCTAATAATTTTGTGGTTGGATGTTGGGCATCACTAAGCAGTCCTTTACCAGGAAGAACTTTAGAAATGAATAATCAGAACACACCCAGAAATCAGGGAATTGGACTTGATGAATTAAATAAAGTTTTTTCATTGGGTTATCTTCATTCAGTTCAAAATGTGTTCCTTTGATGACCAAATCATGAAATTTTAATT
This sequence comes from Nanger dama, assembly GCA_917880005.1. Taxonomy (NCBI): domain Eukaryota; kingdom Metazoa; phylum Chordata; class Mammalia; order Artiodactyla; family Bovidae; genus Nanger; species Nanger dama. Next base: position 136,852 of record CAKJTW010000259.1, on the reverse strand, counting down.
TGGTTTTCCTCCTTTAGTTTCAAAGCTTCCTTGATCCCACCTTGCATGCCATATACCCCACCTACATCCTACTCCTTCAGCAGTAGCTACCCTTTCTGATGTTCTTTTCCACCCATCTGTATCTTTTAAAATGGCGTTTGCTTGTCTGAAGTGGGAGAAATGAGAAAGGATAGCAGTTTAGGTGGTAGATGGGAGGAGCAGAGGGTGATGTAGTGTGTTACCAACCTATTCAATGAGTGTTTCCCACAAATATTTGCATATTAATCCATATTGAGGCTTTTTCAACTTAGAACTCTCCAAATTGTGGCTTGTTTGCTCATTTCCTCCTTCTTCTCCTTCTCCTTCTTCCTTCTTTTTGCCAACATGCCATCTTCTTTTAGAATTGTAAAACATCTATGAAAGAAATTAAAGACAATATGATCAATGGAAAGTCATTCTGTGTTTCTGGCCTGAAAGAATTAGTATGGTTAAAATGCCTGTACTTCTCAAAGTAATCTATAGGTTTAATGCAATTCCTATTGAAATGGCATTCTTTATAGAAATAGGAAAACAATCTTAAAATATGAGTGTGTGGTTTAATTTTTATATATTCATGAATTCCTGTTTTCTGATCATTATTGAATTTTAGTTCCATTCCATTATAATCATGTAAGATACTTGGAATTATTTTAATACTTTTGAAATAGTTAAGGCTTATTTGTAACCTAGCCTGGAGACTATTCCATGCATGCTTGAGAAGAATGCATATTTTTCTATGGTTAGAATTAGTACAATGATAGTATTAAAGTCAATTATTATCAGCCCTTAGCATTTTCTATGAGTCTTGTTTGAGAAGAAAACCTTTAATAGGAGACGACGTGGAAACTCAGCTATCTGGTAAACTCCCACAAGGTCACACTCTCCCACAGACTCTTGATAAATTCTAGGTTTCAAGAGAGATGGCTGGGACTCTCTCTCTATGACTCTGAGTTTTCTTAACTCAATTTCCTTCCCACTGAGGTCACTGAAGGAATTCATGGAATTTTTTGGCATCAAAAAGTATTAGAAAGACAAGATGTGATGAATGTGAATTAGTGATAGTGTCCATACTTCTTCTCTGGAGCTGTCACCCATCTGCAGGTTGGCAGGCCCTCATGGATCCAGCCTCAGGACTTTCCTTAACCTAAGTCACTTGAGGACTAGCTCCTGGGAGAGAAAACTGGTCAGAATATTAGCCCCACAAGTCCATGAAAGCCTTCTAAGCTTGTCTGGATGCTAGGTCTCTAATCTCATAGCCCACATCCCTCTGGGTGGCTTCTGGTCTGCTTATCTCTATGTTCAAGTTTAAGTACCTGAATATCATACATTATCCTTGGATCTGTATGTAGGTCCTCGGCTGCTAAGTAAGAAGTTCACTTCTCCAACCAATGCTAAAACACGTGTTCCCAGTATTCAGCCATTCCATCCCAACTCAGCCATACCTGAATTGGGCTCTGTACTTTCCAGGCTCCTAGACCAATGAATTCACATTTCTAACCAGTCTTAAAGTGTATGTTCATGGGATTCAACCATTCCAAACTGACCTTGTAATCCTCCCAGATTTCTCTTCAGAAACCTGCTCATGAAAATTCAATTAGGACACTAACTCTCAAAGACTCTCTTCATGCTCCACTCCTAAAAGAAAAACTTTCAGTCCACTGCCTGTGACATGTGGTTTCCAGTTGCCAAGTCAGTACCATGAACACTCACTGGTTTTGTTGTTTCCTCTTAGGATTTGTGCATCTGGCTGCAGGGGATGGACCCTGCTCAGGGCGAGTAGAAGTGCATTCTGGAGAAGCCTGTCTCCCAGTGTCTGATGGGAACTTCACACTCCCCACTGCCCAGGTCATCTGTGCAGAGCTGGGGTGTGGCAAGGCTGTGTCTGTCCAGGGACATGAGCTCTTCAGAGAGTCCAGTGCCCGGGTCTGGGCTGAAGAGTTCAGGTGTGAGGGAGAGGAGCCTGAGCTCAGGGTCTGCCCCAGAGTGCCCTGTCCAGGGGGCACTTGTCACCACAGTGGAGCTGCTCAGGTTGTCTGTTCAGGTGAGATGCGGGTCAGGCCTTTCACCTCTTCAGGTGAGACAGTCATGTAATTTTGCTGAATCTCTGTCTTCTTCTACCAGCATACTCAGATGTCCGGCTCATGACAAATGGCTCCTCTCAGTGTGAGGGGCAGGTGGACATAAACATTTCTGGACGATGGAGAGTGCTCTGTGTCTCCCACCGGAGTCTGGCCAATGCCAATGTCGTCTGTTGTCACCTGGCTGTGGAGTTGCCATCTCCACCCCCAGAGGACCACACTTGGTGGAAGGAGGTGGTCAGATCCTAACAGCCCTATTTCATTGCTCAGGGTCAGAGTCCTTCCTGTGGAGTTGTCCTATGACTGCCCTGGGTGGTCCTGACTGTTCCCATGACAACACAGCCTCTGTGATTGGCTCAGGTAAGAGAGAGGGAAGGACTACTGGTACTCAGGATGCTCCTGGAGTGAAATGTCTCCAACAGCAGAGAGTGAGGTTAAAGAGGCTTCAAAGTCAGAGATTTATTTTCTAATGAAATATGGATCTTCTCATTGTTCATTCATTTTTCAGGTCAGAGCAAGAAGTGGGAAGGGGAATAACATATTTTTAAGCAACATTGTTGCTTACATAAAATCCTAGAAAACAATGTAGGAGCAGTAAGTGTAGACCTCAGTATGAACCCCAACCCAGAGCAGCAAAGAGAATGTCCTCAGCACCACAGTCTGTCGTCCCCAGTATCTGTGTCTTCCCTCCTTGACAGGGAAAAGTGCTTACCTAACCTCTACTGACATAGAGAGTTTTATCAGCATTTGAACTTTATGTAAAATGATGCCGTATGTTTCATCTTTTGTATCTAATTTCATAGACTCAAAATTATGTTTGGGATTCACACATGATGTTGTGTATTGTAGCACTTTATTTTTTTATTACTGTAGAGTATGCTTTGAATGATCACATGGCCATGTACTGATTGATTCTACTGACAGTATAGATCGGAGTTATTTCCAGTTCTTGACTATTACAAATATGATACTACAACTTACCATGACAATATCTTTGGAGGCAAATATGTGTTACTTATTTTCCATGTTTAACCTTTGGCCTTTTATTTTCATTTTCTTAATCAAATGGTGTCCTTTGGTGAACTCATTTCTTAATCTTATGTAAATATAACTTACCAACATTTTTCTGTACATTTAATGCTTCTTATATTGTTTAAAAGAAGTATGCCTACTCGAAGATCATAAACACATTCTCTAAGAGTATCTTATGGAAATTCTATTATACTTCTCTTGTATATTATTGTGCATTCCTTCTGGGATTGATATCTGTGTAAGATAAGGGTCAGGTTTCATATGGACATCCAATTGACTCAGAATCTTTTTCTGGAAAGACTCTTCCCCATTGCGGTGCTGCCTTCGTCATAAGCAGAAGGGCAATTATGTCTGTCTTATTTGAGACTCTCTATTCTGTTCCATGTTATCATTTGCCTATCCTTGTACAAATACTGCATTTGATTAATTATCATAACTTCATAGTGGTTGTTGTTCAATTGCTAAGTCATGTCTGCCTCTTTGTGACCCCATGGACGATAGCACACCAGGCTTCCCTGTCCTTCACTATCTCCCTGAATTTCAAACTTTGTAGTTAATCTGAATAATTTTAATTTACAGAGTTACTTTATATTAACTCCTCTAATATCATTGCTTTTCTTACCAACTGTGTTGTTTATGCTTGGTTGCTTGTATTTTGTATGAATTTAGAAGTCAGCTTGTCATTTTCACCAAAAAATAAGTTTAAGGGTATCATTGAGATTGGATTTAAAAATCTGAGAGTATACATAGAAATTTGAGCATGATTGACATTGACAATGTTGAGTTTTCCAAATCATTGACATAATACATCCCTCCATTTGGTTAGATCCTGAATTTCAGAGAATTTGCCCATCTTCTACCAGGATTTCTCCTAGGTATTTTCTTTTGATGTTATGAGCATTTTTGTGAAAGTGTCCTGGCAATGAATTCTCTTTGACTTGTTTTCATCTTTTAATTCTTTCAATTTTTATGTATGTTGAGACATAAAAATGTTGGGAAAACACTATAAAAATTCATTTATGACCTTTACCTGGGTTTCTAAATGTTAGTATCAATATTTTGCTTTTATATGTGTATGTGTGCTTCCTTCTCTGTTCCCCTTCTGTCCCATTTCTTCCTGAACATGTAAATTCTTTCTGAATTCAGCTGAAGACATGATGTTCCTTTATCCTTAGAACAGTTCTGGGAAGTTCCTTACAGAACCAGAGTTCAGTCAAGTCTTTAAATGAAAATGACTTCAGCTCCAGGTGACGTCTAATTGCAGCACTGAAAGACTGCCAAACTGAGTTTTTTTTCCTGATTAATGACCCAAAGTCAAAAGCAAAATTAAGTACATATTTTTTCTTCAGCTACTAAGTTTTACCTTTTCATATTGACCAAATTGCCAACATCTGTTGGATCACAGAAAAAGCAAGAGAGTTCCAGAAAAACCTCTACTTCTGCTTTATTGACTATGCCAAAGCCTTTGACTTTGTGGATCACAACAACATGTGGAAAATTCTTAAAGAAATGGAAATACTAGACCACCTTCCTGCCTCTTGATAAATCTGTGTGCAGGTCAAGAAGCAACATTTAGAACTGGACATGGAACAACAGACTGTTTCCAGATTGGGAAAGGAGTATGTCAAGACTGTATATAGTCACCCTGCTTATTTAAATTATATGCAGAGTACATCATGTGAAATGCCGGGCTGGATGAAGCACAAGCTGGAGTCAAGGTTGTCAGGAGAAATATCAATAATCTCAGATATGCTGATGACACCACCCTTATGTCAGAAAGGGAACAGGATCTGAAGAGCCTCTTGATGAAAGTGAAAGAGGAGTGTGAAAACGCTGGCTTAAAACTCAACATTCAAAAAACAAAGACATGGAATTTAGAAGACAGTAATGATGACCCTATATGTGAGATAACAAAGAGACACAGAGGTATAGAGTGGACTTTTGGACTCTGAGGGAGAGGGAAAGGGTGGGATGGTTTGGGAGAATGGCAATGAAACGTGTATATTTTCTTGTAAGAAACGAAGCGCCAATCTATGTTCAATGTAGGATGCAGGATGCATGGGGCTGATGCACAGGATGATTCAAGTAGAGGATGTGGGGTGGGAGGTAGGAGGGGGCTTCGGCATTGGGAGATTGTGTTCACCTATGGCTGATTCGTGTCAATGTATGGCAAAACAAATATAGTATTGTAATTAAAAAATAAATAAATTTAATAACAAAACAAAACAAAACAAACAAACAAACAAACAAAAACAAAGATCGTGGTATCCGGTCCTATCATTTCATGGCAAATAGATGGGGAAATAATGGAAACAGTGATAGACTATCTTTATGGGCTCCAAAATCACTGCAGATGGTAACTGCAGCCATGAAATTAAATGATGCTTGCTTCTTGGAAGAAAAGCCATGACCAATCTAAACAGCATATTAAAAAGCAGAGACATTACTTTGCTGACAAAGGTCCATCTAGGCAAAGCTGTGATTTTTTCCAGTAGTTATGTATGGATATAAGAGTTGGACCATAAATAAAGTTGAGCACCAAGGAACTGATGCTTTTGAACTGTGGTGTTGGAGGAGACTCTTGAGAGTCCCCTGGAGTGCAAGGAGATCAAACCAGTGGATCCTAATGGAAATTAGTCCTGAATATTCACTGGAAGGACTGGCACTGAAGCTGAATCTTCAATAGTCTGGCCACCTGATGAGAAGAGCTGACTCATTGGAAAAGACCTTGATGCTGGGAAAGATTGAGAGCAGGAGGAAAAGGGGATGATAGAAGATGAGGTGGTTGGATGGCATCACCGACTTGATGGACATGAGTTTGAACAAGCTCCAGAAATTGGTGATGAACAGGGAAGCCTGGCAAGCTGCAGTTAATTGGGTCACAAAGAGTTGGACATGACTGAGGGACTGAACTGAAGTGAACCAAGTTTTTGGAAAAACTGTCATATAACAATATAGCCAGAACTCTTGCTATGTGACCTGAATTAATTGAAGAATATCCTCTGATTTTGCATTTTGATGTTTCAACTTTAATCTGAGCTAATGTGCGGCTACACTTATTTTTAGTTCTTAATTGCAGCTAACAAGTTTTTCAGCTCTAGAAGTATTTGGTTTTTGTTATCATTTCTCTGCAAAGATACACATTTTATCAATTCCATAAGCACTTTAACCGTGTCTATATATATTCTCGTCAGGTAACTCTAGCAGCTGAACACCCTGGGAAATTTCTTCTAATGTCTCCTTTTTCCTTTCCATTTTTAAATGAGATCTATTTTATATAAGTGTTTGTTTTAAAGATACACATTGAAGAAATTATAGAAATCCTTCAGAAAGAATTTTATTTTGCTTTTACTTAGGGATAGCTTTGAGCTTCCCTGGTGGCTCAGATGGTAAAAATCTGCCTCCAGTGTGGGAGACCTGGGTTTGATCCCTGGGTTGGGAAGATCCCCTGGAGGAGGGGCTTGGCAACCCACTCCAATATTCTTGCCTGAAAAATCCTATGGCAGAGGATTCTGGTGGGCTACAGTCCAAGGGGTTACAAAGAGTCAGACATGACTGAGCGACTAAGCACAGCACAGGGATAAATTTAGGGATACAACTTACTTAACTCATTCTTACAGCAACACTTGGGTTAAAACAGAAATTTTGGTACTGTCAGAAACTCTCCAGGGAGATGGTGAACACTAAGAGCATGATAACTTTACTGCTGTGTCACAGCTCTCATCTTAGACTCCATCAGTAGTTCATTATTTTCCTTAATTCAGTTTCCTGTTCTTCAACCCTTCCAGACTTCTGATCATTGCTATATCTTCAGGAAACCAGACCCAGGTGCTGCCCCAGTGCAACGACTCTATGGTGGAACCAGCAGGCTCTGCGGCCTCAGTGGAGAGCGCCCCCTACTGCTCAGGTGAGGGTCCCACAGGACAGAAGTCCCTTCTCAACCCTTGGAATCGCCGCCCTATCGTCCCATTTCTCTCTCCTCAGACAGCAGGCAGCTCCGCCTGGTGGACGGGGGCGGTCCCTGCGCCGGGAGAGTGGAGATCCTTGAGCAGGGCTCCTGGGGCACCATCTGTGATGACGGCTGGGACCTGGACAATGCCCGCGTGGTGTGCAGGCAGCTGGGTTGTGGAGACGCCCTCAATGCCACGGAGTCTGCTCACTTCGGGACAGGATCAGGGCCCATCTGGCTGGACGACCTGAACTGCACAGGAAAGGAGTCCCACGTGTGGAGGTGCCCTTCCCGGGGCTGGGGGGCGGCACGACTGCAGACACAAGGAGACGCAGGGGTCATCTGCTCAGGTCCGCGCTCCACACTGTCCATAGGCTGGGGGAGGGGTGGGGCCCTGGAGGACGGGGGTCTGAGCCCTGAGGGAGAGATGCTGAAAGGACCAGACAAGGAGCCTTCCACCTATGGAGCCAGCAGACGTGAAGACGAGGTGCTTTCAGTTCCTTCTGCAGCAGCTGAGGTTCTGGTCCTTTCTTCTCAGCAGTGTTTCCTGGCAGAGTCATTTGTTACAGTTTTTCTTGAAAGCAAGCCTCTCTCTCCAGTTATATAAAAAAAAATTCAACCCACGGTACTATTTTCTGTTTGTTTTCCTAACAATTTACCAATTAGTGGTTTAAAACAGCATATCTTTATTTCCTTACTCGTCTCCAGCTTAGATGTCCAGCAGGGATCTCACTGGGGGCTTCAGCAAGGTCACATAACTTTTGTGGCTCTAGGGGAGAATCTGTTTCTTGCCTTTTCAAATTTCTTGAAACCGCCTACATTCCTTCTTTCACTGCACCCTTCATCCATTATCAGACCAGCAACGCTGCACGCCTCCAACCAGTATCCAGAGTCACACCTCTCTTTCCAGCCGGAGCTAAGAAAAATATTCCACGTTTAAGGGTAGTGCGTCTAAGGATGTGATTAGACTGGACTCATATTGTTAATACATCATCTCACTATCCCGAGGTCCTTACCTTAATCACATCTGTAAATCCCTCTTGTCAGGTACGGTAACATATTCACAGGTTGCAGAGATTGGGATGTGGACATTTTTGGGTTAATTATTGTCTCTATCTCCCTAATATCCACATTACTTCCCTTTGACATGCTCTTTAAAGATTTTATCAGGAAGCAGAATTCAGCTGCCCCTCCCTGACTAACGCCCATGCAGTTTGGTCTTCCTCTCAGTTCATATCCACTACACCACTGTGGTAGAAATAGGACAGAGACAAATGGACAAAGTCAGTTAAAGGGAGGCGATGTCAGTCTTGTCATCTAGTGGGTATCTCCTGAACAAGGTCAGAGAAGACTGTTCATCATTTCTAGAAGAAAGGAAAACCTAGAGCATCCAGCAGAGCTCTCACTGTGTCCTGTCCCTCCCCCTTTCAGCCTTAGAGTTCCTGGCCCTCAGGATGATGAGCGAGGACCAGCGGTGTGCTGGGTGGCTGGAAGTTTCCTACAACGGGACCTGGGGCAGTGTCTGCCGCAGCCCCATGGATGATGTCACCGTGTCCATCATCTGCAGACAGCTTGGCTGTGGGGACAGTGGAACCCTCAACTCTTCTGTTGGTCTCAGGGAAGGTTCTAGACCCCAGTGGGTGGATGGAATCCACTATCGGAAAACAGACACTTCTCTCTGGCAGTGTCCTTCTGACCTTTGGAAATACACTTCCTGCTCTCCCAAGGAGGAAGCCTATATCTCATGTGCAGGTGACTTACTGTCTCTTTCTGTGTGTCTGTCCCAACCCTGTAGGATGCAGTGAGATTTGATATTCTAAAATCTAAGTGATGAGTTTAATTTGGGTCCACAAAATGATATAAAGTGAAAATGTTAGTTTCTCAGTTGTGGTCTTTGTGGCCACATGGACTGTTGCCTGCCAGGTTCCTCTGTCCATGGGATTCTCCAGGCAAGAAAGCTGGAATGGGTTACTATTCCCTTCTCCAGGGGTCATCCTGACCCAGGTATGAAAATTGGGTCTCCTATACTGCAGTCAGATTCCTTACTGTCTGAGCCACCAGAGAAGCTTAAATGAGGTAAGAATGAAACTAATTTAATCCACATATTCCATAAAATTTTTAATTGAGATGTAATTCTCGTAACATTATATTACTTCTAAGTGTAAAACATAGTGTTTATATATTTGTACATATTGGTAAATCACCATACATACAGTAATATCCATCACCACATGCAGTTACAATTTTTTTCTCTTATGATCTCACAAGTAAGTTTGCATGCTAAAACTAAAAACCCAGCACAACCAAATAAATACTTAATTTTAAAAGAGGGTATAACTTTCTTCATAGCATCATGTTTTTAATCCACATAAGGGCTTCCTTCCCTGGTAGGTCAACTGGTGAAGAATCCGCCTGCCATGCAGGAGACCCTGGTTTGATTCCTGAGTCTAGAAAATCCACTGGAGAAGGACAGGCTACTCACTACAGTATTCTTGGGCTTCCCTTGTGACTCAGCTGGTAAGGAATCTGCCTGCAATGTGGGAGATCTGGGGTTGATCCCTGTGTTGGGAAAACTCCCTGGAGAAGGGGATGGCTACCCACTCCAGTATTCTTGCCTGGAGAATTCCATGCACTCTATGCTCCACGGGGTCGCAAAGAATTGGACATAACTGAGTGACTTTCACAAACACTATATACAAAAATATTATCTTCTTTCCTATATTACTATCTTAAGACATCTTTCATGACAATATTTTTTCTCTAGAATGTTTTAAAATTTCTTATTTATTCATAGGAACTCTTTATAAACAAACATCACTTACTGTTTTTCTTAAATATTTTTATAAGGTTTTCCCCATATTTTACATATATTTTTAAGGTTGTATGTGTGTATGGGTGGGTTATGTGATCAAATCTGTAATGTTTTACTTTTTTGACTTCTGCCTTTAGTGCAATGTTTCAAATGCCATTTTTTATCTCAAAATAACATTGAATCAAGTTTTATTTTCTGCAACAATTTTATAGTTCCACTAAAGAATATTCAAAACCTAATTTCAAATTTATTTATTTATCTGAATTTATTTTACTATGTGTGATGGTGTAACATCATCACTAGACAGGAATTACATTTTAGATATGTGCTGTCTTAGCTCCATCACAAAATAAAAGCACATGGTTTAATGGCTTCATGGATATGACATCAAAAGTATAGGCAAGAAAGCAAAAATAGACAAGTGGGAATATACCAAACTAAAAGCTTCCACAAACCATATGAAAGATCAACAGTGTGGAAAAGCAAGCTAGCACAAATTATATAAGGTATTAATTTCCAAAAATAATAGTTCAGTTCATTTCAGTCGCTCAGTCATGTCCGACTCTTTGCGACCCCATGAATCCCAGCACGCCAGGCCCCCTGTTCATCATGATCTCTCGGAGTTCACTCAGACTCACATCCATCAAGTCCATGATGCCATCCAGCCATCTCATCCTCGGTCATCCCCTTCTCCTCCTGCCCCCAATCCCTCCCAGCATCAGAGTCTTTTCCAATGAGTCAACTCTTTGCATGAGGTGGCCAAAGTACTGAAGTTTCAGCTTTAGCATCATTCCTTCCAAAGAAATCCCAGAGCTGATCTCCTTTAGAATGGACCGGTTAGATCTCCTTGCAGTCCAAAGGACTCTCAAGAGTCTTCTCCAACACCACACTTCAAAAGCATCAATGTTTCAGTGCTCAGCCTTCTTCACAGTCCAACTCTCACATCCATACATGACCACAGGAAAAACCATAGCCTTGACTAGACGGACTTTAGTCGGCAAAGTAATGTCTCTGCTTTTGAATATGCTGTCTAGGTTGGTCATAACTTTTCTTCCAAGGAGTAAGCGTCTTTTAATTTCATGGCTGCAGTCACCATCTGCAGTGATTTTGGAGCCCCCAAAATAAAGTCTGGCACTGTTTCCACTGTTTCCCCATCTATTTCCCATGAAATGATGGGACCAGATGCCATGATCTTCATTTTCTGAATGTTGAGCTTTAAGCCAACTTTTTCACTCTCCTCTTTCACCTTCATCAAGAGGCCCCTTAGCTCCTCTTCACTTTCTGCCATAAGGGTGGTGTCATCTGCATATCTGAGGTTATTGATATTTCTCCCAGCAATCTTGATTCCAGCTTGTGTTTCTTCCAGTCCAGTGTTTCTCATGATGTACTCTGCATAGAAGTTACATAAGCAGGGTGACAATGTACAGCCTTGATGTACTCCTTTTCCTATTTGGAACCAATCTGTTGTTCCGTGTCCAGTTCTAACTGTTGCTTCCTGACCTGCATACAGATTTCTCAAGAGGCAAGTTGGGTGGTCTGGTATTCCCATCTCTTTCAGAATTTTCCACAGTTTATTGTGATCCACAGAGTCAAAGGCTTTGGCATAGTCAATAAAGCAGAAATAGATGTTTTCCTGGAGCTCTCTTGTTTTTTTCCGTGCTCCAGAGGATGTTGGCAATTAGATCTCTGGTTCCTCTGCCTTTTCTAAAACGAGCTTGAACATCAGGGAGTTCACGGTTCACGTATTACTGAAGCCTGGTTTGGAGAATTTTGAGCGTTACTTTACTAGCATGTGAGATGAATGCAATTGTGCGGTAGTTTGAGCATTCTTTGGTATTGCCTTTCTTTAGGATTGGAATGAAAACTGACCTTTTCCAGTCCTGTAGCCACTGCTGAGTTTTCCAAATTTGCTGGCATATTGAATGCATCACTTTCACAGCATCATCTTTCAGGATTTGAAACAGTTCAACTGGAATTCCATCACCTCCACTAGCTTTGTTCATAGTGATGTTTTCTAAGCCCCACTTGGCTTCACATTCCAAGATGTCTGGCTCTAGATGAGTGATCACATCATCATGATTATCTGGGTCTTGAAGATCTTTTTGTACAGTTCTTCTGTTTATTCTTGCCACCTCTTCTTAATATCTTCTGCTTATGTTAGGTCCATACCATTCTGTCCTTTATTGAGCCAATCTTTGCATGAAATGTTCCCTTGGTGTCCCTTGGTGTCTCTGATTTTCTTGAAGAGGTCTCTAGTCTTTCCCATTCTGTTCTTTCCCTCTGTTTCTTTGGATTGATCTCCGAAGAAGGCTTTCTTACCTCTTCTTGCTATTCTTTGGAACTCTGCATTCAGATACTTATATCTTTCCTTTTCTCCTTTGCTTTTCACCTCTCTTCTTTTCACAGCTATTTGTAAGGCCTCCCCAGACAGCCATTTTGCTTTTTAGCATTTCTTTTCCATGGGGATGGTCTTGATCCCTGTCTCCCGTACAATATCACGAACCTCATTCCATAGTTCATCAGACACTCTATCTATCAGATCTAGGCCCTTAAATCTATTTCTCACTTCCACTGTATAATCATAAGGGATTTAAGGAACTCCTATATCTTACGAGAAAAAAATAAACAACAACAACAAACTTAAAACCTAATAACTCAATTAAAAATTGGCCAAGGGCTTGAATAGACATTTCTCTAAAGAAATGGCAATAGGTATATGAAAAAGTGCTTGACATTGTCAATCATCAGGGAAATGGAAATTAAAACCAGAAAGTGATATCGCATCACACATGTCAGAGTGACTGTTTTGTCTTTTTTTAAAGACACTTAGTGTTGGCAAGGCTGTGGAGAAATTGATGCTTTCTGTGTACTTATCCACATTAAATGTATAAAATTGTACTAATAAAACTATGTCATCCAGGGGTTAAATCTCTGGGCTTTCACTGTCATGGCTCCAGGTTCAGTCCCTGACCTGGGAACTATGATCCCATGAGCAACAGCACAGCCAGAAACAAACAAACAACAGCCCAAAACTATGAGCAAAACATCTGTCTGCTCTGTGCTGATGTCCCTTTTCATTCTTGCTGTTGCTAGCTTCGTTTTCTCTCTGCTCTGCGTTAGTATTGCTCAGTGTTCATCACTTTTCAGTGAGCCACGATTAAAAGGTTTTCTTCTATACTTTCTATCTTATGCTTACCTTCTTTTCTATTAATTTTTGTTCCTTTTTAAATTAACCCCAACATTCTACATTTTTGACTTACTCATCTAGTTTCTTAATTGGAAGCTTACTTTTTTTCACTTTCAGTCTTTCCTCTTCTCTAAACCTAGGGTATAAACTTCCCTTAGGCACTACTTGAGTTTCACTAGAAGAATTTATCATACCATTATTTTGTGTTTATTATCATTATTTCACAATATTTTGTAGGTTTTAAATTTATTCCCGGACTAAGGTGGTTTTTGGAAGGATCTTGCTGAATTTCCCCAAATAGAGGTGGCTATAAATATTTTCTTATTATTTCTTAATTCTGTTCCACTGTGGTCAGAGTAGATACTCTATATGAATTCAAAGAGTGAAAGATTTTGTCCTATCGTGTGGTCATTTTGGTAAAAGTTCCGAGTGCGTTTACAGTAATGTGACCTCTTGCATTGTCGGGTGCATTGCTCTATCTGTTACTTAGTTAAACGTGCTGATTATGTTCTTGTACATCTACTGTATTCTTCTTTGTTTTTTGTCTGTTTGGTCTCCGTGCTATTGAAAAAGATATGGTAATAATCCCCCATTTTGATTGTGATTGTGTCTATTTCTTCTTTTCACTCTGTCAAGTACATTTCAAAGTTATGTTCTGTTACCTTTCTTGAATTTTGTTGTCTTAAATATATTTATTAAGGGTGCATCTCATTATAATCCTGAAAATTCCCTCTTTAATTCAATTAGTGTATCTTGACTTAAAGTCTGTTTTCTGGGACATTGATATAGCTACTCCAGCTTTGTTACAGTTAGTACATCTTTTCCATCATTTTGCTTTCAACTATTCTTTGCTTTCATAATATAGGGTGGTCATTTTGCAAGTAACATTTGTGTCAGTTTTGTTATCTTAATCCATTTACTGTAAATGCAGTTACTGATATGGACATGCTGGTTATCTGCCATTTGTTTTTAACTGATCTCTCTGCTTTATGTTCCTTTTTGTCTCCTTCCCCCCTCCTTTTGTGTTAAATAAATGTGTTATTATTCCAGATTTTCCTTTTCCCTTTTGATTTTCAGCAGCTTTACTAGGAGTGGGGGTTTTCATACTACTTCATTTATTTTTTAACAAAGTTCTCTATTGCTGTATCTTCAGATATTACTTCTGCAGTTCTGCCTCTCTGTCTCTGTATCTCTTCTCCCTCTGCTCCTCCTCTTTCCTCTCTTTCTCATCTCTCATCTTTAGGACTCCTCTAAATCACTATATTCTAAGTTCTATATAAAATTCTTTAAACTTATTTGTTCACTTTTTAAACCTAGCTATCTTATTTTAGGTTGGCAATAGTTCCTTAGACATTTTTATTTATTGATGATTATTTGTTATTTTTTCATCTTTTTACCTGTTTATTCTCTTCTTCTCTCTTTTCCCCTAAATACATTGATTGCAGTTAAAACCCTCGTCTGCTGAGCCCAGCATTTCTATCATAGGTGTCTCTGCATTCTCTCATCTTTTCCACTTTGGTCATTTGTCATGCTCTCCTAGCTTGTCAAATGTCATGCCATTTTTCATTGGATGCTATAAATTTTATATGAAAAAGTAAGATACTCCTGATACATTTTCTAACACCTGAAAGGACTTACCCTGTGTTTTCCTAGGCAGGTAGGGGGAAGGGGTGCGTATCACCCAAACATCTAAATGTAACCTAAACCTGAGCTGTAACAAGTATGAGTTGCAGTCTTGGTAGCACTCAGTCCACCTCTGATTTCTCTGTCCCTGTGACATAGGCTTTCAGAGATTTCAGTTCAGAGCCTATAGTCTTTGGTAGCAAAGCACCCAAAATAACGAAAAAGACTCCGCTTTCCAAGTCTTTTTATATAGTTCTCTAGCTTCCTGCCCTTCTAGCTTATATACTGGGCAAATGTTGGAGGAGAAAGCCTGCTGTGTGAGAGAGGCTCTCAAGATTCTAGTTTTGTCTCTCCAGCACCAGATACCCCCAGATTATGCTGGCTTCCTGTCACAACAGTAGTCCTCTGCTTGTCTGAGCCCAGATTCTGAATCATTAAATTATGCAATGAATTGGCAAATACCCACAGAGAAAAAGAAGCTATAGATCCTGGACTAACATTGAAATAATCTCCACTCTTTAGAATTTTAGCATATTTAGTCCATGTTGTGTTAACAAATGTTGAATACATTTACTGTTTCTTAAAAAACATTTTCCAGCTTTTATAGTTGCATACAGAAAGACCCAGCAAGACACACTGGCCTGCTGTGAACTCCATTCTCCCTGGAAGTAGAAAATTTTAGGTTTAATTCTCTACTTCATTATCTACTTAAAGTGCAGCACTGATAGACATTATTTAACCTTTCTTTCCCTACTTTTTTTCTTTAACCTTTCCTCCTACTTTTCAACCTTATTAATTCTCTTGCCACTGCTGTAAGACACCAGACCCAGCTGCTGCCCCAGTGCAGTGCTGCTGCTGCTGCTGCTGCCAAGTCGCTTCAGTCGTGTCTTCTCTTAGCGACCCATGCACTGCAGCCTACCAGGCTCCTCTGTCCATGGGATTGTCCAGGCAAGAGTACTGGAGTGGGTTGCCATTGCCTTCTGCACGAGTGCCAAGACTCCATATCAGAACCAGCAGGGTTTGCAGCCTCAGAGGAGAGCGCCTCCTACTGCTCAGGTGAGGGTCCCACAGAACAGAAGACCTCACTCTCCAGGTCAACGCCCCATTGTCTGATTTCTCTCTCCTCAGACAGCAGACAGCTCCGCCTGGTGGACGGGGGCGGTCCCTGCGCCGGGAGAGTGGAGATCCTTGACCAGGCCTCCTGGGGCACCATCTGTGATTACAGCTGGGACCTGAATGATGTTCGCATGTGTGCAGACAGCTGGGCTATGGAGAAGCCCTCGATGCCACTCTCTCTTCTTCCTTTGGGGCGGGATCAGGGCCCATTTGGCTGGACAACATGAGGTGCACAGGAAAGGAGTCCCACGTGTGGAGGTTCCCTTCCCGGGGCTGGGGGAAGCACAACAGCAATCATAGTGAGGATGCAGGAGTCATCTGCTCAGGTATGGTCAATTTATTGCCCACCAGCTGGGAGAATGGAAAGTTCCAAGAAAGCTGGTGTCTGATCAGAGGGACAATAAGGGACGGGTGGGCTATGGAGGACCTGGACAACTACCCAACCTCCCCGAGTGCCCTGTAGCTATGGGCAATGAGCTTCATACACTTTCCTCTTACAAGTCTCTGCTATTCTTTTCTTCTACAGTGGTCTTACCTGACACTAAAATAGCTTCATTTATTCTCCCAGGTAAAATAAATTCTCATAATTTTTTTCATAATTCACTTTTGTAAGAGTGAAACATTTGCTAACAGCCACATACACACTCCTTTGCACAGGAAGGCTATGAGAGGCAGGAACAAAAATGAGGATGTACTTTCCTGGGTGGAGTTTTTTGTGTACAAACAGTGTGAGACATTATTTTGCACTAGGTTAGTATGAGTGGAGGCTACTCCTACTATAGGAGGATATCATTTACATGTATAGAGGGTATCCCTACAGGGGTTATCATTTAACAGATCAGAGATTCTTATGGATTTGTGCCAGATTTCAAGTTTCCTTTGCAATTTTAGACATAAATGTTCATAGTTCTTTGATGGTAGAGAATTGTTGATAGAATGCTCTGAGTCATATATTCTTTCATTGTTACTAGAAAAGTCTCCCTCTCAAATTTTTCCTTTAAAATATCTGTATAAATGCAAACTTTGGAGGAACACTTAGCCATGTACTGAGTTTTCCAGTAGTTATGTATGGATGTGAGAGTTGGATCATAAAGAAGGCTGAGCACTGAAGAATTGATGCTTTTGAACTGTGGTGCTGGAGAAGACTCTGGAGAGTCCCTTGGACAGCAAGGAGATCAAATCAGTCAATCCTAAAGGAAATCAACCCTGAATAACTCATTGGAAGGATATATGCTGGAGCTGAAGCTCCAATTCTTTGGCCACATGATAAGAAGAAATGACTCATTGGAAAAGACCCTGAGGCTGGGAAAGATTGAAGACCAGAGAAAAAGGGGATGACAGCAGATGAGATGGTTGGATGGCATCACTGATCAATGGACATGAGTTTGAGTAAACTCAGGGAGATAGTGAAGACAGGGAAGCCTGGAGTGCTGCAGTCCATGGGGTCACAAAGAGTCGGACACGACTGAGTGACTGAGCAACAAAAACAACCAGTTAAATAAAAATGCTTTAATTAGAATGTTTAGCCTGTGACAAAACTCCCAGCCACAGGAGGCTAGGGGTCCTGACCTGGGCCTCTCTGGGGAGATGAAAGTGGATAAATAATAAAAGGCAAGCAGATCATCCTCTCCCTCATCATTCATCTTATATCAGTGGTAAGCTAATCCTTCAATTCTTAAATTTCTGTGGTGTCTTTTCTGTTCTCTCTATAGTAGATTTTTATTCTGTTACATCATTCTTTTTGAGACTTCAAAGTTCACATACTTAGGCAATCAGAGTCCTTTACTAGGAAAAATTCCACCATTACGTACATAACCATGAGCACACTCAGAAACCAGCCAAATTATTTTAAAGATTATTCTTTATGATGTGCAGGGTTTTTTCCCATTGGATTACCTTTTCTCTGTCCAAATAGGGTCCCTGAAGGATGAAATCATGATCGATCATGAGTCTTTACTTTGATCCCTCTCATACTCCATCCACTCCCTATTTAACCTACCACTCACCCACCACTCACCCCACCTCACTCCCTACAGAAGTTCTTCCCTTTTGGAGTATTCTTTCCATCTGTTTGCAGCTCTTAATATCATTTCTTTTTTTCTGCACTGGGGAATTGGGAAATAGTAGCAGTGTTAGGTGGCAAATGGGAGAGGCACAGGGGATAAAATGTGTTAAAATCTTGTGGAGCAAGTATTTGGTTTCCAAATCTATGTTTCATCACTACTGAGGCTTTTGCAATCTAGAAATCTCTGAAATATATATGGCTTGCTTTCTCTCTGCTATCTTCCTCTCACTCTCCTTTTTCGTAACTTGATGGCTTCTTATCTCAGAAATCCAAATAGGAAAGGAATATGCAGTTGGCCTATAGATAGGGTTCAGTTCAGTTCAGTCACTCAGTCGTGTCCAATTCTTTGCAACCCCATGAATTGTAGCATGCCAGGCCTCCCTGTCCATCACCAACTCCCAGGGTTCACTCAAACCCTGGCCATCGAGTCAGTGATGCCATCCAGCCATCTAATCCTCTGTTGTCCTCTTCTCCTCCTGCCCCCAATCCTTCCCAGCATCAGAGTCTTTTCCAGTGAGTTAAATCTTCGCATGAGGTGGCCAAAGTACTGGAATTTTAGCTTTAGTATCATTACTTCCTAAGAACACCCAGGGCTGATCTCCTTTAGAATGGACTGGTTGGATCTCCTTGCAGTCCAAGGGACTCTTAAGAGTCTTCTCCAACACCACAGCTAAAAAGCATCAATTCTTTGGCACTCAGCTTTCTTCACAGTCCATTTTTCCACATGACCACTGGAAAAACCATAGCCTTAACTAAACGGACCTTTGTTGGCAAAGTAATGTCTCTGCTGTTGAATATGCTATCTAGGTTGGTCATAACTTTTCTTCCAAGGAGTGAGTCTCTTTTAATTTCATGGCTGCAGTCGCCATCTACAGTGATTTTTCAGCCCCAAAAGATAAAGTCTGATACTGTTTCCACTGTTTCCCCATCCATTTCCCATGAAGTGATGGGACCAGCTGCCATGATCTTCATTTTCTGAATGTTGAGCTTTAAGCCAACTTTTTCACTCTCCTCTCTCACTTTCATCAAGAAGCTTTTAGTTCCTCTTCATTTTCTGCCATAAGGGTGGTGTCATCTGCATATCTGAGGTTATTGATATTTCTCCCAGCAATCTTGATTCCAGCTTGTGCTTCTTCCAGCCCAGCATTTCTCATGATGTACTCTGCATACAAGTTAAATAAGCAAGGTGAAAATATACAGCCTTGACGTACTATTTTTCCTATTTGGAAACAGTCTGTTGTTCCATGTCCAGTTCTAACTGTTGCTTCCTGATCTGCATACAGATTTCTCAAGAGGCAGGTTAGGTGGTATGGTATTCCCATCTCTTTCAGTATTGTCCACAGTTTATTGTGATCCACAGTCAAAGGCTTTGGCATAGTCAATAAACCAGAAATAGATGTTTTTCTGGAACTCTCTTGCTTTTTCCATGATCCAGCGGATGTTGGCAATTTGATCTCTGGTTCCTCTGCCTTTTCTAAAACCATCTTGAACATCTGGAAGTTCACCATTCACATATTGCTGAAGCCTGGTTTGGAGAATTTTGAGCATTACTTTACTAGCATGTGTGATGAGTACAACTGTGCGGTAGTTTGAGCATTCGTTGGCATTGCCTTTCTTTGGAATTGGAATGAAAACTGACCTTTTCCAGTCCTGTCGCCATTGCTGAGTTTTCCACATGTGCTGGCATACTGAGTGCAGCACTTTCACAGCATCATCTTTCAGGATTTGAAACAGCTCCACTGGAATTCCATCACCTCCACTAACTTTGTTCGCAGTGTTGCTTTCTAAGGCCCACTTGACTTCACCATCCAGGATGTCTGGCTCTAGGTGAATTATCATACCATTGTGATTACCTGGGTCATGAAGATCTTTTTGTACAGTTCTTCTGTGTATTCTTGCCACCTTTTCTTAATATCTTCTGCTTATGTTAGGTCCATACCATTTCTGTCCTTTATCTAGCACATCTTTGCATGAAATGTTCCCTTGATATCTCTAATTTTCTTGAAGAGATATCTAGTCTTTCCCATTCTATTGTTTTCCTCTGATACATTAAGTTATCATCACTCCTTCACATTTGCTAAGAATCTCATGTCTAGGATGAAGTAATCATCTAACTCAGTTGTCTTGCATAATCCCATTGAGATTTCACTTTCTCTCAGGTGTGTTCATAAATCCTAGGATTTTAAGAAAGATGACTAGGACCATTCCCTCCCTCTCCTATGACTCTCTGAGTTTTCATCATTTCCAAGCTTATCTGTGAACAACTTCTTTCACAATTAGGTTACTCGTATCCAGCCTGCATGATGTTCCCATCCCCAGTGACTTGAATATTGGCTCAGAGAAAACTGCCCAAAATTCTAGCCACAGAATGACCTTCAGGATGACCTTCTAAACTTCTCTGGCTCTTAGGCCTCTAACCTCTTGAATCCCATGATCTGTTTTCACTCTCAGTTAGTTCTGCTCTGCACTCAAGTTTGAATGTTTACCCCAGTGCAGTTTCTTTGGGCCTTGTAGTTTCCAGGCCCCCAGATAAGAATTAACATTCCTAACCAATATATATTCTCGGGATTCAGCCATTCCAAACTGACCCTGCAGTCTTTCTGGATATCTCTTGAGAAACTTACTCATGAAAATGCAATTTGACAATGACAGTCAAATTCTCTCTTCTTATCCCCTTATTCCACTGCTGGAAAGAAAAGCTTTCACACCATTGCCTGTGAGATGTTTCCAATTGTCAAGCCAGGTTCATGAACACTCACTGGGTTTGTTGTTCTTTGTTTCTCTTAGGATTTGTGCATCTGGCTGGAGGAGATGGACCCTGCTCAGGGCGAGTAGAAGTGCATTCTGGAGAAGCCTGGACCCCAGTGTCTGATGGAAACTTCACACTCCCCACTGCCCAGGTCATCTGTGCAGAGCTGGGGTGTGGCAAGGCTGTGTCTGTCCTGGGACAAGTACCCTTCATAGAATTCGATGGCCAGGTCTGGGCTGAAGAGTTCAGGTGTGAGGGGAAGGAGTCTAAGCTCTGGTGGTGCCCCTGAGTGCCCTGTCCAGGGGGCACTTGTCACCACAGTGGAGCTGTTCAGCTTGTCTGTTCAGGTGAGATGCACGTCAGGATTTAGCCTCTGTATACACTCAGTTCAAGCTAAAAAAGAAATAAGAGTTTTCTGAAATCCTGTCTGTTTCTATCAGTGTACACAGATGTCCGGCTGGTGACAAATGGCTCCTCTCAGTGTGAGGGGCAGGTGGAGATGAACATTTCTGGACGATGGAGAGTGCTCTGTGCCTCCCACTGGAGTCTGGCCAACGCCAATGTCGTCTGTCGTCAGCTCGGCTGTGAAGTTGCCATCTCCACCCCAAACGGGGCAGAAGGAAGTGATAAGCTCTGGAAAGCCCGATTTCACTGCTCAGGGACTGAGTCCTTCCTGTGGAAATGCCCTGTGACTGCCCTGGGTGTTCCTGACTGTTCCCATGGCAACACGACCTCTGTGATCTGCTCAGGTAAGAGAGGGAAGGGCTACTATACTTAGGATGCTCCTGGAGTGAAATTTCCCCACAGCAGAGAGTAAGGGAAAACAGGCTTAAAAGAAGGATATTCTGTAGTGAAGTGTTTAACCTTGTTACTGAACTCGAGTTTCACCTACTCATTACTCAAGAATCCAACACTGAGAGACAAGTGTCGGGTAAAATTAAAGACAGAGTTATTGAGGAAACCAGCAGTCCTGGGGAGACAGAGGACTAATGTACCAAATAACCAGCTCCTCCTTGCTGATCAGGGGTGAGTGTTTTTAAATGGGAATTTCAGGAGTGCACAGGCGGAAGTCGGGGACGGTTCACCTGCAGAAGAGCACAGCTAGCTCCGACAGTCATCTTGAAATAGGTCTGATCAGTGTCGCCTTTATTGTTTGAACTACAGTTAATCATCAGTTCTAGTGCTGGTTTGTTCCCATTTCCTTGAGGCTGATCTTGGAATTGTGTAAGATGGAGATTATGAACTTCCTTGTTGGCTCAGATGGTAAAGAACCTGCCTGCAATGCAAGAGTCCTGGGTTTGATCCTGGGTTGGGAAGATCCCCTGGAGAAGGAAATGGCACCCCACTAGTCTGCTCATCATGTAATTTATTGCTACCACCTGTTTGAGATTTCAGTATCTGCAAAACAGCTCTAAAGATATGGCTCAGAATGTTATCTATAGCCCATGAGGAAGGAGCTAAAGGTCCTTGAATTTGTTTAGGGCTAAACTGCTATTATTTTGTCCTATTTGACTGTTTCCCTTTTTATTTTATTTTATTTTTTTCATTTCTGTGATCAAATTTATTCTTTAGCTAGGTTTTTCTACAAACAGAGGCAGGTGGAGGACATGAGGGTGGTCTGTCCGGAGAAGGCTCTGTAAGGTCCTGCTCCATAGCATTCTCTTGGTTCACTCATTTTTTCAGGGGAAAGAAGTACCAAGAAATGCTAAGAAGTGCTATGTCAGGGAAAGAAACATCTACATGAGTAATATTTTTATGAAACATTATTATTTAAGGATAATAATAGAGAACAAAGTACAAACAGTAAGTGTACACCCAGGTCATGTTCCCCAACCCAGATCCACAAAGAGAACATTCACAGCAACACAGAATCACTATTGCCTCCCAATAGCCATGTCCTCCTCCTCTCCAGGGAAGCCTGCTTACCTAAGACTTGTACTGCCATAGAATACTTTCTCAGTTTTTGAACTTTATGTAAAATCATACAGTGTGTTCTTTCAGTCTAATTTCTTTGACTCTAAACTGTGTTTGCGATCCACTCATGATGCTGTTTATGGCAGCATTTCATTCACTTTTATTACTATAGAGTGTGCCTTTCAATGGTCACATGACCAGGCCTGAACCCTTCAACTACTGGCAGAGATTTGAGTTTATTTCCAGTTCTTGACTATTACAAATATAATAGTGCAAATTACCATGACGGTGACTTTTGGCAAAAGTATTTATTATGATGTCTGTGTGTTTAATTCTTGGTCTTATATTTTTATTTTCTTAATGGTATGCTGTACTTCAATGAGCCAAGTTACTCATCTCAGGTTTGACCTATCAACTTTTTTCTATCCATGTAGTGCTCTTTCAGTCAGTCTGTTCCGTTCAATCACTCAGTCATGTCTGACTGTTTGCAATCCCATGGACTGCAGCATGCCAAGCTTTCTTCTCCTTCACCATTTCCTGGAGCTTACTCAAGCTCATATCCATTGAGTTGGTGAAACCATCCAGTCATCTGATTCTCTGTCATCCCCTTCTCCTCCTGCCTTCAATCTTTCTCAGCTTCAAGGTCTTTTCCAAGGTCTTCCCATCATGTAGCCAAAGTATTGGAGCTTCAGCTTCAGCATCAGTTTTTCTAATGAGTATTCAGGATTGGTTTCCTTTAGGATTGACTCCTTGCCTTCCATGGGACTGTCAAGAATCTTCTCCAAAAAAAAAAAAAAAAGAAAAGTCTTCTCCAACACCACAGTTCAAAAGCATCAATTATTCAGCATTCAGCTTTCTTTATGATCCAACTCTCACATCCATACACGATTACTGGAAAAATCATAGCTTTGCCTAGATGGGCCTTTGTCAGTAATGTTTCTGCTTTTTAATATGCTGATTAGGTTGGTCATAGGTTTTCTTCCAAGCAGCAAGCAACTTTTAATTTCATGGCTGTAGATATAATCTGCAGTGATTTTGGAGCCCCAGAAAATAAAGTCTGTCCCTGCTTCCCCATCTTTTTCCATAAAGTGATAGGACCAGATGCCATGATACTAATTCTTTGAATGTTGAGTTTTAAGCCTACATTTTCACTCTCCTCTTTCAGTTTCATGAAGAGGCTCTTTAATATCGCCTCACTTTGTGCCATAAGGGTGGTGTCATCTGCATATCTGAGGTTATTGATATTTCTCCCAGCAATCTTGACTCCAGTTTGTGCTTCATCCAGCTCAGCATTTTGCATGATGTACTCTGCATATAAGTTAAATAAGCAGAGTGACAAAATACAGCCTTAACATACTTCTGTCTCAGTTTTGAACTAGTCCATTGATCCAGTCCCTAGAACTCCTTATATTCTTCTAAAATGAACTTTGTCTACTCCAAAATTACAAAAATGTCCT
This sequence comes from Nanger dama, assembly GCA_917880005.1. Classification (NCBI taxonomy): domain Eukaryota; kingdom Metazoa; phylum Chordata; class Mammalia; order Artiodactyla; family Bovidae; genus Nanger; species Nanger dama. The sequence goes on along the minus strand of CAKJTW010000259.1, from coordinate 112,852 downwards.
CTTGAGAGTATCTCACAGAAATGTAATTGCTTTTTTTTTTTTTTTGCATATTATTGTACATTGCTTCTAGGACTGATATCTGTGTAGGATAAGGGTCAAATGTCCTGTTTTTATATGAGTATCCAGTTGACTCAAAATCTTTTTCTGAAAAGACTATTCCCACTGCCATGCCACGTTTGTGATAAGCAGAAGGGCACATATGTCTGAGTACATTTTTAGACTCTCTATTCTGTTCCACTGTATCCTTTGTCTCTCCGTGCACCTGTACCACATTTTCTTAATTACTGTAATTTTATAGTAAGTCTTGACCTTCCCTGGTGTCTCAGAGAGTAAAGAACCTGCCTACAAGGCGGGAGACCTGGGTTTGATCCCTGGGTTGGAAAGATCTCCTGGAGAAGGGCATGACAACCCACTCCAGTATTCTTGCCTGGAGAATCCCTGTGGACAGAGGAGCCTGGCGGGCTATACTCTAGGGTCACAAAGAGCTGGGCACGACTGAGTGACTAAGCACACATAGTAAGTCTGAGTAACTTTAATTTAAAGAAGTTCTGTTGTTGCTTTTCTTGCCAACTGCTTTGGTCAGTCTTGGTTTTTGTATTTTGTATACATTTTGAGCTGAAGCTCCAATACTTCGCCACCTGATGCGAAGAGCTGACTCACTAGAAAAGACCCTGATGCTAGGAAAGACTGAAGGCTGGAGGAGAAGGGGATGACAGAGGATGAGATGGTTGGATGGCATCACTGACTCAAAGGACATGAGTTTGAGCAAGCTCCAGGAGTGGGTGATGTTCAGGGAAACCTGGTGTGCTGCAGTCCTTGAGGTCACAAAGAGTCAGACACGACTAAGTGACTGAACAGCAACGTAAATTTTGAATCAGCTTGTCATGTTTCAGACATACCAAAGCACAAGGGAGTTTGATTGAGGCTAGATTTAATCTGTATATAAATTTGAGAATGACTGGCTTTGACAGCACTGAGTTTCCCAATTCACTGACAACATATATCCCTTCATTCAGTTAGGTCTTGACTTTCTCTCAGATGTTTTGCACACCTTTAACTAGGTTTTCTCCTAGGAATTTTATGGGTTTGATGTTATTAGTATTTCCTTTAGTGAAGGTTTTCTAGGAATGAATTCTCTCTGAACTTTACCTGGATTCCCCAAATGTTAGATTAGTATTTTGCTTTAATCCTTCTTTCTTTCTTTTCTCTCTCTCTCTTGCTCTAGCTTTCCCTTTCTCTTCTTATTTGTTCCCCTCCTGCCCTCTTTTTCCCTGAGTATGTAAAATCTTTCTGGATTAGGTTGCAGACATGATGCTCCTTTATCCCTCCCTCCCAACAACAACAAAAATACTTCTGGGAATTTCCTTACATAACCACAGTTCAGTCAGACTCTTAGAGATGTCAGTCCCAGATGACATGTAAATGCAACCACATGAGAAACCCCAAAGATCGAACTGCCAAGTTGAGTCTTTCCCAACTTACTGACCCGGGAAATCATGAGAAAAATTTAAAGCTAAATTCCTTCAATTACTAAGTTTGGGGTGAAATTTTGTTATATAGCATTATTAACCAGGCACTTACCATCGGACCAGCATTTCTAAATAGAGGAATATTTATCCTTTGAGTTTCCATTTTTCCATTTTACTATTTCTACTTTATGTTGATCTAGTGTGCTGACGGAGAAGGCAATGGCACCCCACTCCAGTACTCTTGCCTGGAAAATCCCAGGGACAGACGAGCCTGGTGGGCTGCAGTCCATGGGGTTGCTAAGAGTCGGACACGACTGAGCAACTTCACTTTCACTTTTCACTCTCATGCATTGGAGGAGGAAATGGCAACCCACTCCAGTGTTCTTGCCTTGAGAATCCCAGGGACGGGGGAGCCTGGTGGGCTGCCGTCTCTGGGGTTGCACTGAGTCGAACACGACTGAAGTGACTTAGCAGCAGCAGCAGCAGCAGCAGTGTGCTGATACACTCATTCTTTAGTTCTTAATTTCAGCTATTAACTTTTCAGCTGTAGAATTTTCCTTGTTTTTATCATTTCTGTGCTAAGATACACATCGTGTTAATTAATTCTTTGTGCACTTTAATCATGGCTATTTAAATTCTCTGTCAGACTTTAAAACTCTTAGAGGAAAACATAGGGAGAACATTCTTTGACATAAGTTGCAACAGGATCTTTTTGATCAAATTTTAAAGAAATAAAAACAAAACAAAAAATAGGATCTAATTCAACATAAAGCTTTTACATATCAAAGGAAACCATAAACAGAACAAAAAGACAACTCTCAGAATGGGAGAAAATATTTGCAAATGAAGTAATTAGCAAGGATTAATCTTCAAAATACACAAACAACTCAATATCAGTAAACCAAACAATCCAATGAAAAAAATGGACCTAAATAGACATTTTTTTTCCAGATATACAGATGGCTAACAAATACAACACTATGAATAAATAGAGAGATGCAAGTGAAAGCTACAGTCAGGTAATACTTCACACCAGTTAGAATGTCTATCATTAAAAAAATCCACAAATAAAGGCTGGAGAGGATGTGCAGAAAAGAGAATCCTCCTACATATGAGTATGTAAATTGGTACAACTGCTGTGGGTTGCCATGCCCTCCTCCAGGGGACATTCCAATCCAAGGATCAAAGCCAGGTTGCAGGCAGATTCTTTACAGTCTGAGCCACCAGACTCAGAAGCCCTACACTATTGATACTAAGGATAAAATAGATATTGTTTGGAGAATCCCATAGACATGGAGCCTGATGGGCTACAATCCATAGTGTCACAGAGTCAGACAGGACTGAAGTGTCTTAGCATGCATGCACACAGAAATAGATAAATAATAACTTTTAAATTTATTTTTAATATTTTATTCTACATTACAATACTGTATTTGTTTTGCCATACATTGACATGAATCAGCCACAGGTGTACACGATCTCCCAATGCCGAAGCCCCCTCCCACCTCCCACCCCATATCATCTCCCTGGATCATCCTGTGCACCAGCCCCAAGCATCCTGTATCCTGTATTGAACATAGACTGGCGCTTCGTTTCTTACATGATAGTATACATGTTTCAATGCCATTCTTCCACCCTCTCCCTCTCCCTCAGAGTCCAAAAGTCTGTTCTATACCTCTGTGTCTCTTTTGTTGTCTCACATAGAGGGTCATCATTACTATCTTTCTAAATTCCATATATATGTGTCAGTATACTGTATTGGTGTTTTTCTTTCTGGCTTACTTCACTCTGTATAATCGGCTCCAGTTTCATCCATCTCATTAGAACAGATAAATAATAACTTTTAAGACGAGGTGCTTTCACAGCCTCCTGCAGCAGCTGAGATTCTGGTCCTATCTTCTCAGTAGTGTTTCCTGGCAGAGTCTTTTCTCACAGTTTTTCTTGAAATCAGGGCTCACCCTTCTCATACATAGAGTAGAGAAGTCCTAAAGCCACTGTGCTAGTTTTTGTTTGTTGTATAACAAACTGCTACATTGATAATTGTTTAAAAGAACATATTTCTTTCCTTTCACTTCTCTGGCTTAGATGTCCAGCAGGGATCTCACTGGACTGTGATAAAAGCTTCAGCAGGGCCATGTCACTTCTGAGCCTCTGGGAAAAATCTGTTTCCTGTCTTTTCGAGCTTCTAGAAGCCGCCTGCCTTCCTTCACTCATAACCCCTTTCTGTTCATCTTCAGACCAGCAACGCTCCACCTCTCTGACCATTATCCATATTCACATCTCCCTCTAACCAGAATGAGGAAAAGGATTCCACTTTAAAGGATAGTGAGTCTAAGACTGTGATTAGACTGTGCTCAGGTGGTTAATCTGCTATATTTCAGGTTACTCTTACCATCACAAGGACCATACCCTAATCACACACGTAAAGTCCCTTTTGCCAGATAAGAAACATAGACTCAAGTTCCATGTAGAGATCTGTGGGTCCATTATTCTTTCTGCCTCCACACTGTCCACATTGCATCCCTTTCATATACTCTTCTAGATGTCTTGTCAGGAAGCAGGAGTCAGCTCCCTCTCCCTGCAGGTGTCCAGGTTGGTCTTCCCCTCAGTTCATATCCACTACATCATGGTGATAGAAATATTTAGAAAGACAGACACAGATGGACAAAGTCAGGTGAAAAGGAGACAAGTTTCACTCTGGGCATCTAATGGATTTGCTTCCTCAGCTGGGTCACAGATGAATGTTCACAATTTTGGGGAGAGAGGGAAAACCCAGAGCACTGAGTGGGGTGCTCACTGTGTCCTGTCTTCTTTCCTTTGATCTTAGAGTTCCTGGCCCTCAGGATGGTGAGCAAGGACCAGCAGTGTGCTGGGTGGCTGGAAGTTTTCTACAACGGAACCTGGGGCAGTGTCTGCTGCAGCCCCATGGATGATGTCACCATATCCATCATCTGCAGTCAGCTTGGCTGTGGGGACAGTGGAAGTCTCAACACCTCTGTTGGTCTCAGGGAAGGTTCCAGACCCCGGTGGGTAGATGGAATCCAGTGTAGGAAAACTGATACCTCTCTCTGGCAGTGTCCTTCTGGCCCATGGAGATACAGTTCATGCTCCTCAAAGGAGGAAGCCTACATCTCATGTGCAGGTGACTTATGTCTGTTTCTGTGTCTTTCCTAACTCTGTAGGATGTTATCAGTGAGATTTGATATTTTAAAATATAAGTGATGGGTTAAAGTTGAGTTTATAAAATGAAGTTTGGATGGAGCTAATTTAATCCACATGTTCCAAACTTGCTTTATTAAAATTTTTAATTGATATAACTGATACAATTTTATATTTTTTGCTGTGTACAACATAATGCTTATATGTTTGTGTGTATTGATAAATGATCCCTACAGTAAGCCTAGTTATATCTATATATGTGCTGCTGCTGATAAGTCACTTCAGTCGTGTTTGACTCTGTGTGACGCCATAGATGGCAGCCCACCAGTCTTCCCCGTCCCTGGGATTCTCCAGGCAAGAACACTGGAGTGGGTTGCCATTTCCTTCTCCAATGCATGAAATTGAAAAGTGAAAGTGAAGTTGCTCAGTCGTGTCCGACTCTTCGCGACCCTATGGACTGCAGCCCACCAGGCTCCTCCATCCATGTATATATAGATCCATATATATAGTTAAATATTTTTTTACATGATAAGAATGTTTTAGATGTATTTTCTTGCCATCTTTAAAATAGATAATACAGTATTCACAATAGTCACCATGCTGTATGTTATATCTTTTTACCTATTAATTTTATAATTCAAATTTACACCTTTTGATTACCTTTGCCTGCACCAAATCCCCCACTTCTGGCAGCCACCAACCACTTAGCATCTCTGAATTTGCTTTTGTTTTAATATTACATATATAAATGAGATTACATGGTTTTCTTCTTTCTCTGTCTGATTTGTTTCACTTAACATAATGCCCTCAAGGTCCATCCATGTTGTTGAAACTGGCAAGATTTTCTTCATTTTTATGGATGGATATAAGTCTATATTTCATTTTCTTTATCCATTCATCAGTGAAGACTTACATTGTTTGACTCATATATATTGCTATAAAATACTAAAAGGTAATACTATTAAAGTGCTGCAGTCAATATGTCAGCAAATTTGGAAGATTCATCAGTGGCCACAGGACTGGAGGTCAGTTTTCATTACAATATCAAAGAAGGGCAATGCCAATGAATGGTAAAACTGCCTCACAGTTGTGCTCATTTCACATGCTAGCAACGTTATGCTCAAAGTCTTTCAAGGTAGGCTTCAGCAGTAAGTGAACTGAGAACTTCTGAGATGTACAAGCTGGGCTTAGAAAGGCAGAGAGACCAGAGATCAAATTGCCAACATTTGTTGGATCATAGAGTAAGCCAGAGAATTCCAGAAAAACATCTGCTTCATTGACTACATAAAGCCTTTGACCATGTGGATCACAATGAACTGTGAAAAATTCTTAAAGAGATGAGAATACCAGAGCACCTTACCTAACTCCTGAGAAACCAGTATGCGGATCAAAAAGCAGCAGCTGGAACTGGACATGAAACAACTGACTGGTTCTACATTGGGAAAAGAGTCCGTCAAGGCTGTATATTGTCACCCTGTTTACTTAACTTATATGCAGAGAACATCATAGGAAATGCCAGGCTGGATGAATCACAAGCTGGAATCAAGATTGTTGTGAGAAATATCAGCAATCTCAGATACACAGATGCTACCACTCTAATGGCAGAAAGCGAAGAGAAACTGAAGAACCTCCCATTGAGTGTGAAACAGGAGAGTGAAAAAGCTGGCTTACAAGCTCAACACGGAACATTCTAAAAACTAAGATCATCAGCACTTTCTGGCAAATAAAAAGGGGAGAAAGTGGGAACAGTGACAGATTTTCTTTTCTTGGACTCCCAAATCACTGCTGACGGTGACTGCAGCCATGAGATTAGAGACTTGCTCCTCTGTGACAAACCTAGACAGAGTATTAAAAAGAGACATCACTTTGCTGACAAAGGCCCATATGGTCAAAGCTGTATTTTTTCCAGTAGTCGTCTCTGGACGTGAGAGCCAGGTTATAGAAGAAGCTAATTGATTCTTTTGAATTGTGGTGCTTGGATGCCACAATTGAATTGAGAGTCCTTTGGGCAGCAAGGAGATCAAACCAATCAATCCTAAAGGAAATCAACCCTGAATATTCATTGAAGGACTGATGCTGAAGCTGAAGCTCCAATACTTTGGCCACCTGATGAGAAGAGCTGACTCACTGGAAAAGACCCTGATGCTGGGATATATTGAAGGCAAAAGAAGAAGGGGGCCACAGGGGATGAGGTAGTTAGATAGCATCACCAGTTCAGTGGACATGAATTTGAGCAAACTTTGGGAGTTAGTGAAGGACAGAGGAGCCTGGCATGCTGCAGTCCATGGGGTTGCAAAGAGTCAGACACAACCTAGCAACTGAACATATGCTGCTGCAGTGAACATTGGGTTTTCAAATTAGTGTTTTTGTTTCCTTCAGATAAATACACCAAAGTGAAATTCCTAAATCATATGGCAGTTCTATTTTTCACTTTTGATGCGCCTCAATACTGTTTCCATAGGGGCTGCATCAACTTACATTCCCCCTCTAACTGTGCAAAAGCTTTCCTGTCTATTCACATTCTCCTCAACCTCTGTTATTTCTTCTTTTGGATAAAAGCCTTTCTAGAGGATCTGAGGTGATATCTCCTTGCGGTTTTTGTTTGTATTTTCTGATGATTAATAGTGTTGAACACGTTTTCATGTACCTATTGGCAAGTTGTATGTATTCTTTATAGAACGGACTTTTGGCCTCTGAGGGAGAGGGGGAGGGTGGGATGATTTGGGAGAATTTCAGTACAGGATACAGGATGCTTGGGGCTGGTGCACGAGATGATCCAGAGAGATGATATGGGGTGGGAGGTGGGAGGGGGCTTTGACATTGGGAGATCATGTACACCTGTGGCTGATTCATGTCAATGTATGGCAAAACCGATACAGTATTGTAACGTAGAATAAAGTATTAAAAAAAATGTCTATTCAGGTTCTCTGCCCATTTTTAAAAAATCAGATTGTTTGTTTTTTGTTTCTGAGTTGTATGAGTTCCTTGTGTATTTTGGATAATAATCCTTACCAAAAATATAATATGCAAGTATTTTCTCCAATCCCATAGGTGGCTTTTTCACTTTGTTGATGGTTTCCTTAATTGGGCAGAAGCTTTTTAGTTTTGTGTCATCACAACTGCTTGTTTTTACTCTTGTTCCCTTTGCTTTTAGTGTCAAATCCAAAAATCATCACAAAGGCTAGTGTCAAGGTTTTTGTTTTCTGTGTTTTCCTGTAGAAATTTTATGGCTTCAGGACTTGTGATGAAGTCTTTAATCTATTTTGAGTTAATTTTTGTGAATGGTATAAGATAGTGGTCCAGTTTCATTTTCTGTGTGTGGCTGTCCAGTTTTCCCAATGCTATTTACTGAAAAAGCTGTCCTTTCCCCACTGTATATTCTTGCCTTTTGGTCAACAATTAATTGACCATAGAAATGTGGGTTTATTTATGGACTCTCTATTCTGTTCCATTGATCTCTGTGCTCATTTTTATACCGATGACATACTGTTTTATTAATATAGCTTTGTAATATAGTTTTAAAACAGGGAAGCACAACACCTCTAGCTTTGTTATTCTTTCTCAAGATTGCTTTGGTATTGAGCATCTTTTGTGGTTCCATGCAAATTTTAGGATTGTTTCTTCTGTATCTGTGAAAATTTCCACTGGAATTTTGATCAAGATTGCAGTGAATCTGTAGATTGCTTTGGGTAGTATGGGCATGTTAATAATATTAGATCTTCCAATCCATGAGCACAGAATATCTTTCCATTTATTTGAGTCATCTTCAGTATCTTTCATCAACGTGTTTATAGTTTTCAGTGTACAGATCTTTCACCTCCTTGGTTAAATTTATTCCTAGACATTTTATTCATTTTCATGCAAATGTAAATAGAATTGTTTTCTCAGTTTCTCTTATAGCAGTTTGTTGTTAGTGTAAAGAATGCATATGATATTTGTATACAGATGTTTCTTCTACAACTTTACTGAGTGTATTAGTTCTCATATTTTTGCTGAAGTCTTTAGTGTTTTCTACATATAATATCATGTAAGGGAGTTTCTTTCCTCATGACTCTGATGGTAGAGAATCTGTCTGCAATGCAAGAGACCCGGGTTCAGTCCCTGGGTCAGGAAGATCCCCTGGAGGAGGGAATGGCAACCCACTCCAGTATTCTTGCCTGGAGAATCCCAGTGGACAGAGGAGCCTGGTAGGCTGCAGTCCCTGGGGTTGTAAAGAGTCAGACATGACTGAGTGACTAACACTTTCACTTTTCAATCTGCAGATAAGTGTCAATTTTGCCTCTTTCTTTCAGATTTGGATATTTTGATTTTGTTTTATTGCATGATGGATCTGGTCAGGACTACCAAAACTAAGTTGAATAAAAGTGGTGAGAATAGACATTTTTGTCTTGTGTCTGATTTCAGAGGAAAAGTTGTTGGGTTTTTGTAGGCAGTTATGATGTTAGCTGTGTACTCTTCATTTGGCCTTAATTATGTTGAGATGCAATCCTTCTATACATACTTTGTAAAAGAATTTTTACTGTCAGTGGATGTTGAATTTGTCAAACACTTTTCTGCATCCTTTGAGGAAATGATTTTTACCTTCATTGTATTTATTTGGTATATCACATTGATTAATTTGTGAATGTTGAACTATCCTTGTATCCTTGGAACAAATATTACTTGATCATCATGTATGATTCTTTTAGTGTATTGTCAAATTCAGTTTTCTAATATTTGTGGACAATTTTTGCACCTGTATTTATCAGAGTATTAGCCCGTAATTTTCTTTTCTCATGGTGTCCTTATCTGGCTTTGGTATCAGACTAATGTTGGCTTCAGAAAATGAATTTGGAAGTGTTCTTTTCTTCTGTTTTTGGAAGAATTTGAGAAGGCTCCCCCACTAAATACTGTTACATAGTGTATTTAGATTTCAGCAATAAATTTTGAATTAAATAAATAAATGCTGGCAAGTGTGACAAATAGTCAAACCATAGCACCTTATTCCTTCAACATTTCTCTCTCTGTTTCGCTTTCTCCTTCCTTCTCCCTCCACACACACACACACACACACACACACCCCCATTCAGGTACACCTTGAATGTGCTGGATGTTGCCTGAAACCCATAGCTAAGAGAATGTGGGATCAGATACTTCAAAAGCAGAGGCTCACTCCCTTCCTTGCCTCTAATTGCTTATCTCTTTGTCTTTTCATTTGAAGGCCAAAGAGGCATTAAACTATGAGACCTTATATTGATGATATTTTTGCTACAATTAAATCATGTGAATTGAGAGGTGGTAAAGTCTCTGACAGAATGTGGTCCACTGGAGAAGGGAATGGCAAACGACTTCAGTATTCTTGCCTTGAGAACCCCATGAACAGTATGAAAAGGCAAAATGATAGGATACTGAAAGAGGAACTCCCCAGGTCAGTAGGTGCCCAATATGCTACTGGAGATCAGTGGAGAAATAACTCTAGAAAGAAAGAAGGGATAGAGCCAAAGCAAAAACAATACCAAGTTGTGGATGTGACTGGTGATAGAAGCAAGTTCTGATGCTGTAAAAAGCAGTATTGCATAGGAACCTGGAATGTCAGGTCCATGAGTCAAGGCAAATTGGAAGTGGTCAAGTAAGAGATGGCAAGGGTGAACATCGACATTCTAGGAATCAGCGAACTAAAATGGACTGGAATGGGTGAATTTAACTCAGATTACCATTATATCTACTATTGTGGGCAAGAATCCCTCAGAAGAAATGGAGTAGCCATCATAGTCAACAAAAGAGTCCGAAATGCAGTACTTGGATGTAATCTCAAAAATGACAGAATGATCTCTGTTTGTCTCCAAGGCAAACCATTCAATATCATGGTAATCCAAGTCTATGCCCCAACCAGTAATGCTGAAGAAGCAGAAGTTGAACGGTTCTATGAATCCCTACAAGACCTTTTAGAACTAACACCCAGAAAAGATGTCCTTTTCATTATAGGGGGATAGAATGCTAAAGCAGGAAGTCAAGAAACACGTGGAGTAACAGGCAAATTTGGCCTTGGAATGTGGAATGAAGCAGGCAAAGACTAATAGAGTTTTGCCAAGAAAATGCACTGGTCATGGCAAACACCCTCTCCCAACAACACAAGAGAAGACTACACATGGACATCACCTGATGGTCAACACTGAAATCAGATTGATTCTATTCTTTGCAGCCAAAGAAGGAGAAGCTCTATACAGTCAACAAAAACAAGACCAGGAACTGACAGTGGCTCAGATCATGAACTCTTATTAGCAAATTCAGACTCAAATTGAAGAAAGTAGGGAAAACCACTAGACCATTCAGGTATGGCCTAAATCAAATCCCTTATGATTATACAGTGGAAGTGAGAAATAGATTTAAGGGCTTAGATGTGATAGAAAGTGCCTGATGAACTATGGAATGAGGTTCATGACATTGTACAGGAGACAGGGATCAAGACCATCCCCATGGAAAAGAAATGCAAAAAGCAAAATGGCTGTCTGGGGAGGCCTTACAAACAGCTGTGAAAAGAAGAGAAGCAAAAAGCAAAGGAGAAAAGGAAAGATATAAGCAACTGAATGCAGAGTTCCAAAGAATAGCAAGAAGAGATAAGAAAGCTGCCTTCAGCAATCAGTGCAAAGAAATAGAGGAAAACAATAGAATGGGAAAGACTAGAGATCTCCTCAAGAAAATCAGACATACCAAGGGAACACTTCATGCAAAGATGGGCTTGATAAAGGACAGAAATGGTCTGGACCTAACAAAAGCAGAAGATATTAAGGAGAGGTGGCAAGAATACACAGAAGAATTGTACAAAAGATCTTCACGACCCAGATAAACACGATGGTGTGATCACTCATACAGAGCCAGACATCCTGGAATGTGAAGTCAAGTGGGCCTTAGAAAGCATCACTACGAACAAAGCTAGTGGAGGTGATGGAATTCCAGTTGAGCTGTTTCAAATCCTGAAAGATGATGCTGTGAAAGTGATGCATTCAATATGCCAGCAAATTTGGAAAACTCAGCAGTGGCTACAGGACTAGAAAAGGTCAGTTTTCATTCCAATCCTAAAGAAAGGCAATGCCAAAGAACTCTCAAACTACTGCACAATTGCACTTCTCTCACATGCTAGTAAAGTAACGCTCAAAATTCTCCAAACCAGGCTTCAGCAATACGTAAACTGTGAACTCCCTGATGTTCAAGCTGGTTTTAGAAAAGGCAGAGGAACCAGAGATCTAATTGCCAACATCCGCTGGATCATGGAAAAAGCAAGAGAGCTCCAGAAAAACATCTATTTCTGCTTTATTGACTATGCCAAAGCTTTGACTGTGTGGATCACAATAAACTGTGGAAAATTCAGAGAGAGATGGAAATACTAGACCACCTGACTTGCCTCTTGAGAAATCTGTATGCAGGTCAGGAAGCAACAGTTAGACCTGGACATGGAACAACAGACTGGTTCCAAATAGGAAAAGGAGTGCCTCAAGGCTGTATATTGTCACCTTTCTTATTTAACTTATATGCAGAGTACATCTTGAGAAACGCTAGACTGGAAGAAATGCAAGCTGGAATCAAGATTGCTGGGAGAAATATCAATAACCACAGATATGCAGATGATACCACCCTTATGGCAGAAAGTGAAGAGGAACTAAAAAGCCTCTTGATGAAAGTGAAACAGGAGAGTGAAAAAGTTGGCTTAAAGCTCAACATTCAGAAAACGAAGATCATGGCATCTGGTCCCATCACTTCATGGGAAATAGATGGGAAACAGTGGAAATAGTGCCAGACTTTATTTTTGGGCTCCAAAATCACTGCAGATGGTGACTGCAGCCATGAAATTAAAAGATGCTTACTCCTTGGAAGAAAAGTTATGACCAATGTAGATAGTATATTCAAAAGCAGAGACATTACTTTGCCGACTAAGGTCCGTCTAGTCAAGGCTATAGTTTTTCCTGTGGTCATGTATGGATGTGAGAGTTGGACTGTGAAGAAGGCTGAGCACCGAAGAATTGATGCTTTTGAAGTGTGGTGTTGGAGAAGACTCTTGAGAGTCCTTTGTACTGCAAGGAGATCCTACCAGTCTATTCTGAAGGAGATCAGCTCTGGGATTTTGTTGGAAGGAATGATGCTAAAGCTGAAGCTCCAGTACTTTGGCCACCTAATGCAAAGAGTTGACTCATTTGAAAAGACTTTGATGCTGGGAGGGATTGGGGCCAGGAGGAGAAGGGGACGACAGAGGAAAGTCTTTCACCATGAAAATGGGCAACCTGCTAACAGAGGTCCTGCCATTGTTTCTCAGAGGTTCTCTGCATAGAGTGGATAGAAGGTTTGATAGGATGATCTGTAATGAATAGAGAAATATTGATACTTTATGACAGGTACTATTTACCCTTCTGTTTTTTGAATTTATATTTATTTCTGTCAGCTTCAATTCTTTTATATATATTTTCAGTCTTTTGTTTATTATTTCTGCATCTTCTCAATACAAATTTTTTTCTCAGTAGGCTTTTTTTTAACTATTGCAAAAATTTCTGGCTTACTCAGTGTGTACATATATGTGTCCATATATCTTCTCAGAATTCTACTAAGTCTTTCCTGTATACTTCCTTTTTAAGAGATTCCTAACCAACACTGCAGGCTTTTCTGGTGGCTCAGACAGCAAAGAAACTGCCTGCAGTGCAGGAGGCTGGATTTGATCCTTGGGTAGGGAAGATCCAGCAGAGAAGTTAATAGCAATCCACTCCATATGTTTGTCTGGAGAATGCTATGGACAGAGGAGCCTGGTGGGCTGCAGTCCGTAGGGTCACAAAGAGCTGGACATGACTGAACAACTAACGCACACACACATAACCAGCACTACATTGTGGAGCAATTATCTTCCAGTTAAAAATCAATTTAGAAAAGAGACTTTCCTTTTACAACAGTAGTCTTCACTTGCCCACTGTCACACTGAATAATAGGTAAGAGTGTTTTATAATCTATCTAATAATTTTCCATTAAAATTATGTACATGAGATTTTGAATATAAATTGACTCTGTGCTTCTGGACTGATTATTTTTTATGTGAACTATTATCATAGACTGTCACCATTAATTTATAGTTGTATTAATATTTCACTGATAAGTATGAATTTTTAAAAAGTAATTTTATTTTACTGAATTTTATATGTCTATTCATTCATTTAATAAATATTTATCAAGCCCCTATCTAGGTATTTAGAAATGGTTTTTCATAGGTAATGTTGAGTGAGTGCATACAATGTGCAGGCACTGTCCTAATAGCAGAAACAGGGCACATATAAGATATACAAGGTCGTTCTTCTAATGGGCCTTTCATTCAGAGGAGTGCGTGTACATTCGTAGATGGCTGTGTTTATATTTGCTGTGGGTTCTGAAGACTGATAAAGAAGTAAAAATTTAAAGTAATTTCAGCTGGTGATCAGATGCAGTGAATGTTTCAGCCCAGGAGATAATAAGCCTGTATTTTCACATGTCATTTGCACTGAGCCATGCTCCTGCTGCTGAGTCGCTTCAGTCGTGTCCGACTCTGTGTGACCCCATAGACAGCAGCCCACTAGGCTCCTCTGTCTCTGGGATTCTCCAGGCAAGAACACTGGAGTGCGTTGCCATTTCCTTCTCCAATGCATGAAAGTGAAAAGCGAAAGTGAAGTCGCACAGTCGTGCCGACTCTTAGCGACTCCCATGGACTGCAGCCTAACAGGCTCCTCTGTCTATGGGATTTTCCAGGCAAGAGTACGGGAGTGGGTGCCATGGATCTTAGATAATCTTATGTGCGGACAGGCCCACCCCCAGCTGTTCCTGATCCACTGTTTCCCTGTTGTTTGCAGGACGAAGACCCAAGAGCTGTCCAACTGCTGCCCCCTGCACAGGTACGCCCGGCCCCGCCCCCTCCCCATGGCTCCCAGGGGCTCCTTCCTCCCACCAGGCAGTCACAGGAGGGGCCGCTGCCTTTTCAGACAGAGAGAAGCTCCGGCTCAGGGGAGGAGACAGCGAGTGCTCAGGGCGGGTGGAGGTCTGGCACAGCGGCTCCTGGGGCACCGTGTGCGATGACTCCTGGAGCCTGGCAGAGGCCGAGGTGGTGTGTCAGCAGCTGGGCTGTGGCCGGGCCCTGGAAGCCGTGCAGGCCGCGACATTCGGCCCTGGAAATGGGAGCATCTGGCTGGACGAGGTGCGGTGCGGGGCCGGGAGTCCTCCCTGTGGGACTGCGCTGCGGAGCCCTGGGGGCAGAGCGATTGCAAGCACGAGGAGGACGCTGGCGTGAGGTGCTCTGGTGAGAGGGGCTCGGGGTCCACTCTGGGTGAGCTGGGGCAGCGCGGGGGACAGGGGGCTGGGCCAGGCGTGGTGAGGAGTTTGTGTTCAGACATCCTGGGTGCCGGGGCTCTGATCTAGGATGAGGGAGCTGGGTGGACTGGACACTGGTGTTGTGGAGACTGAGGGGTGATTTCCAGGCTCAGGAGGGAAAAGGTTTGCCTGCATTCTGGCCAATTCCTCTTCCCCACCCTACTGTTTTTCTCTTTAGGTGCAAGGACAACATTGCCCACGAATACAGCAGGTACTGTGATCCATCCATGGGCAGAGGAGAATACTCAAATACAGGGGACCTGTTCTGTGGGCTCTCTGACAGCTCAGAAGAGGAATGAGTCTGAGGAGCCATGGCTGTTGGGGAACAGCCAGGGCATTACACTGGGGCAATCCCCTTTCTTGATGTCCAGGGTCAAATGTTCTCATGCCCGGGGCCAAGGAGTCTGTTCCCATGTTGGAGAATCTAAGCATCTCCCACCTGCCCCTGAGTGTTGCTCCTCATCAGTAGGTGCAGGTCCCTGGATGTTTGATGCTCTGTCTCCTGAAGCCCAAGGAGAGGGAATGAGCTGGGTCCTCAGAGGCTGTCTCAGCAGGGCAGCTCCCTGACAATCCTCAGCTCTGTCTCGGGCCACACTGGCCAGAGTGGAGTAGACTTGTCTCAGGACGAGACCCGGGGAGCCCTGAACTGTCTGAAGCTGAGCCGCCATTGTCCACAGCTCCTGAAAATGCTGACACAGGAGATTTCTCTGTGCCCAAGACTATCTCCAGCCCTTGTTCCTGTTCTCCTTAGGGACCAGAACAACCTCAAATTCTCTCCCTGGCATCTTCTCCCTGCCTGGGGTCCTCTGACTCATCCTGGGGGCCCTTCTCTTCCTGGTCCTCGTCATCCTGGTGACTCAGCTGCTCAGATGGAGAGCAGAGCGCAGAGGTGGGCTGCATGGGGAGCTGGGGACCAGGGAGAGTGTGTGAAGGTGGGGGAATGGGGCAGGTGTGAGGAGGGGAACCTGGGCCAGGTACTGTTCTGAGTTGCAGACTCCATGTGCTCCGTGCTGAGCTCTAAGGGCTGAGTAGACAGAGGTTCTTAGGACTGAGGTGGGAACTCTCATAAGTCATGGCCTCTCCTGTGAGACCAGAGAGTTGGCGCTGAGCTGTAATCAGGGTCAGATGAGGGAGAATGTGCTGACATGGTGCATGGGGTAGGAGACGATGCTGAGGTGCTGGCAGCCCCCATGTGAGCTCCAGGGAGATGAAGGTGGGCTGGCTGGATCGGGTATCTGGGGAAGCTCCTCTGACCCGCTGTGTGATCTCTCAGCCTTATCTAGCTATGAAGATGCTCTTGCTGAAGCTGTGTATGAGGAGTTTGATTACCTTCTGACACAGAAGGAAGTTCTGGGCAGCTCAGGTGAGTGTCTCTCTCTGCCCTCCTGGCATCTCTGGTTGTCACCACCCACTGGCTGTGCACATCTTCTCAGCATCTGCAGGCCCTCTGTGTGCCCCAGGTTCACAGAGACGGCTCCTCCAGAGAGGCAGGATGGCCTCTCAGAGCCCCGTGATCTCCCAGCCTCTTTCTACACTGCAGAAGCCAGGCCCCGTCCCTACTCCGCCTTAACACAGGTCCCGTGGGTGTGGGGAGGGGTGTTCTGTGTGTTGTGTTATGTTTGTTTCCACATGAGGCTTCCCGTCAGATTCCTCACTTAACTGCCGTATTGCACCAGAGATGGTGAGGGCAACAGTGACTGCAGGCCCGCCCCAGGAAACAGAGGTGGGCCTGCCTCGGCTGGGCTTTGGGGAGGAGAGTTTCCCTCAGAGGAGGTTTAAAGGGAATGGTTTTCCTATGACGGACCAGAGGCATCCCTTGTGTCCTGATGGGGTCCATCCTTCTCCTTCTCTGGCTGTTCTGTGATGTCTCACGTCGGGGCTGGTCTCTGTGTCCAGAATCACCACAGGCACACAATGTTTTTAAAAATAACATCTGTAAAGCACAATTTGTCAAAGACCTTTAGCAATGCTCAAGGGTGGAAGAGTTGCTTTGAGATACGTAGTTTCCATCAGAAAATATTAAGATATGTAAAATCATGTTTTGGATTATGGACACATCAAAATGAAACATAGTCTTAGAGAAAAAGTCTTTTGAAACAAGAAGTGACTGGTGCCTCTATTCAGAAACTCAGAAACTCTGGGTCAGAAGGTATCTTAGGTATTCCCCAGAACAACCCACTTACTGCGGTTCATACACTCCCTTGTCTGCTCTTGGAACCCCCAGATCAGACTGATGTCCGTGCTGAAAATTATGATGATGCTGAAGAATTACCAGTACCTGGAACTCCTCTTGCCTCTCAGAGGAGGGAGGAGGAAGTGCCTCAGAGATGGACGATGGGGTGAGGTCCTCTCAGACAGGTGAGTGGGGTCAGCTGTTCTCCTGCAATCTTTCTATATGGAAAGAGCGAATTTGGGCTTCTCAATGCCCAGCCTCCCTAGAGATTCAAAATATAGGTAATATCATACATTTGGTATCATCATCTTGATTGTATGCCATATTTAATGCTATCAGACCCCTTGCAAGGAGTGAGGAATCCTTCTCCTTTTGGCATTTATGTCTCCATAATGTGACATAAACTTCTCACTTTATATGTGATATACTTGCATGAAGATTTATAGATTAGGGAATTTCCTGGTGGCCCAGAGGTTAGGATTCTGGACTTTCACTGCTAGGGCCTAGGTTCAACCCTGGTCAAGGAACTAAGATCCCGCAAGCATTGGGTCATGGCCGAAAGAGAAACTTATTGATTAAATTAGCATCTTTAAAAGAAAGCTAAGTGCTAAAGAATTGATGCTTTTGAACTGTAGTGTTGGAGAAGACTGTTTAGAGACCCTTAGATGGCAAGGAGATCAACCCAGTCAATTGAAAGGAAATCAATCTTTAATATTCATTGGTAAGACTGAGCTGAAATAGAAGCTCCAATACCTTGGCCAACTGATGTGAGGAAGTGATTCCTTAGAAAAGACCCTGATGCTGGGAAAGATTGAAGGCAGGAGGAGAAGGAGATGACAGAGGATGAGATGGTTGGATGGCATCACTGACTCGATGGATATGAGTGTGAGCAAGCTCTGGGAGTTGGTGATATACAGGGAAACCTGGTGTGCTGCAGTCCACATGGTCACAGAGAGTCAGGCATGACTGAGTGGCTGAACTGAACTGAACCAAATTGAAAGGTGGAACAAGTGTTTTAATAATATCTTTGCACTGTCGCATACATGAAGGCAAACCATTCAATATCACAGTAGTCCAGGTCTACGCCAAATCAGTAATGCTGAAGAAGCTGAAGTTGCCGTTCTATGAAGACTCTGATGACCTTTTGAAACTATCACCTAAAAAAGATGTCCTTTTCATTATAAGGGACTGGAATGCAAAAGTAGGAAGTCAAGAGATACCTGGAGTAACAGCCAAATTTGGCCATGGAGTACAAAATGAGGCAAGCCAAAGACTAATAGAGTTTTCCCAAGAGAATGCGCTGGTCATACAAACACCTTCTTCCAACAACACAAGAGAGGACTCCACATGTGGACATAATGAGATGGTCAGTACAAAAATCAGATTGATTATATTCTTTGCAGCCAAAGATGGAGACGCTCTATACAGTCAGCAAAATAAGACCGGGAGCTGACTGTGGCTCAGATCATGAACTCCTTATTGCCAAATTCAGACTTAAATTGAAGAAAGTAGAGAAACCCACTAGACCATTCAGATATGACCTAATCGAATTCTTTATGATTTTACAGTAGAAGTGACAAATAGATTCAGGGCATTAGGTCTGATGGGCAGAGTGCCTGATCAACTATGGGTGGAGGTTTGTGACATTGTACAGGAGGCAGGGATCAAGACCATCCCCAAGAAAGAGAAATGTAAAAGGGCAAAATGGTTTCCTCAGAGGCCTCATCAAACATAAGGAGGCCTTACAAATAGCTGAGACAATAGAAGTGAAACCAAAGGAGAAAAGTAAAGATATATCCATTTGAATATAGAGTTCCAAAGAATAGGAAGGAGAGATAAGAAAACCTTCCTCACAGATCAATGCAAAGAAACAGAGGAAAGCAATGGAATGGGAAAGACTGGAGATCTCATCAATAAAATTACAGACACCAAGGGAATATTACAGGCAAAGATGGGGACAATAAAGGACAGAAATATTATGGACTTAACAGAAGCAGAAGATATTAAGAAGAGGTGGCAAGAATATACAGAAGGACTAGACAAAAAATCTTCATGACCCAGATAATCATGAAGGTGTGATCACTAACACAGAGCCAGGTATCCTGGAATGTGAAGTCAAGTGGGCCTTAGAAAGCATCACTATGAACAAAGCTAGTGGAGGTGATGGAATACCAGTTGAGTTCTTTCAAATCCTAAAAGATGATGCTGTGAACGTGCTGCACTCAATATTCCAGCAAATTTGGAAAACTTAGCAGTGGACATGGGACTGGAAAAGGTCAGTTTTCATTTCAATCCCAAAGAAAGGCAATGCCAAAGAATACTCAAAGAACCACACAATTGCACTCATCTCACACGCTAGTAAAGTAATGCTCAAAATTCTCCAAGCCTTCAGAAATATGTGAACCATGAACTTCCAGATGTTCAAGTTGGCTTTAGAAAATGCAGAGGAACCAGATATCAAATTGCCAACATCTACTGGATCATGGAAAAGCAAGAGAGTTCCAGAGAAACATCTATTTCTGCTTTATTAACTAAGCCAAAGCCTTTGACTGTGGATCACAATAAACTGATATTTCAGTAGGTGCATGAAGACACTCATTCTCTAGAAAAGAGTATTTCTCCATCTGAGGGCCTGTGTAGTTTCTGGGGAGGAGATATCTGTGGCTGCACCTGTGATACTATTTGTGGACATTTGGAAACAGGAGTTAAGTAAACTAAGAGCAGACTTGGGTTGTGAGTGAGGAATTCAGATTTTTGCTGTTTCCAGTCTCCCTCTTATTGTGAATTTGCATCTATCACCTGTGAAAGGAGAACATTTAGATTCCTTTTAATGATTCTTACCATTGCTGGGCATCTCCTTGGTATTGTGTTGCCTGGAAGCAGGTCTGCCAGAGCATCTGAGCACAGGTCTCCTGTGATGCAGGATTTCCACATGCACTGAGGCCCAGGAGACCTCATGAAGTGGATCTGAGAGGACAGCTGGATCCATCCTCACTGGGACTCATGTGAAAAGACCTGAGCCTCCCTCCCACACCTGGGTCCCAGGGAGGCTTTGTCATAAGCACTTGCTTGACTCCCCTTCCACCAGAGGATTCTGTCCCATCCTCATGGCTCAGTTCTAATCAAACTTCTCTTTTCTATTTCAGGCTCTTGTCTGAACTTCTCCAGAGAGGCTGCTGATCCTGGGGAGGGGGGAAGAGAGCCTCTGGCTGCTCCAGGGGAAGAAAGGGGACATTGGGTACGATGATGTTGAACTCAGTGCCCTGGGAGCATCCCCAGTGACATTCTCGTGATGCTGTATTAAATATGAGATGAAGCCTCAGATATTTTAATTGCCTGTATTTCAATAGAGTATTGGTGACCTGTAACTGTGTCATATGAAAATTGCTCAAAATGAAATATTCTGAATGAATTAACTTTTTGCTGTGCTGTTCATTTAGCAAGTTCCATGTCAAATGCTTTTTGAAGGTTGGTCCTCAAATGCCATCTTCCTCGAAGGAAATGCAAGATGAGTGAGCTGACCTGCTTTCTCACCTATCTTAGAGGCTAATGAGGGCATGCTCACAAGTGCTCCAGGTCACTCTTATTTAGAAAAGGATGTAAACTTGGTCTACATTCACATACCCCTTCCTAACAAGATGAACTCATGGGAAAAAAAACACACAAAAACAAAACAGTTCTAAACATCTCTGAGTTTGTAACTTGTTCTTGAACACCAGACTGGGTGTGAGCTTCAAAGTGGAAGGTTGGCTGGTAGGAAAGAATGGATACAGCTTTCCTTATCCTGACTCATTATTCACAGGCCAATTAAAAATCTAACTGTACATAACTACCTCTTCCTTTTTCATCTCTCATTTATTCCTTTAGTGGATACAGACACCTCTTTGCTCGTCTCCCATGTCTTTGTGATTATCCAACCCTTATAAATCCATTCTTTCTTCTCCATCTCTTCCTACTGTTTCTTCAGGATGCTGCTATTTCTTGTCTCTCCAAGGATCTCTCCTTCGAAGTTAATTATATCAGTTCATATACATCTTCAAGTTGATGGAGGACAAATTGGTGCTCACCGACACCCTGTATTCAGGTGTGACAAGAGGGCAAGAAAGTGGAGACCTAGGCAGAGGGGATCCAGAAGAATGGATGTAGATAGAAAGATCAAGAACATTTGGCTATTTATGTGTCAGAGATATGGATGGAGGCATCTGACATGACTGATCTCTTAGAGGAAGAATTTCAGACCAAGGGGCTTCTTTGAAACATCTACTTTTCAGATCTTTCAAGACTATTTCAAGATTGCTTTAATCTGATTACTACTGAAAATGTAGATACAATGGTCATCTGAGTTAAATTCACCCATTCTAGTCCATTTTAGTTAGCTGATTCCTAGAATGGTGACGTTCACTCTTGCCATCTCTTGTTTGACCACTTCCCAATTTGCCTTGATTCATGGACCTAACGTTCCTGGTTCCTATGCAATATTGCTCTTAACAGCATCAGATCTTGCTTCTATCACCAATCACATCCACAAATGGGTATTGTTTTTGCTTTGGCTCCATCCCTTCATTCAATGCCAAAAATGCTCAAACTACTGCACAGTTGCACTCACCTCACATGCTAGTAAAGTAATGCTCAAAATTCTGCAAGCCAGGCTTCAGCAATACATGAACCATGAACTCCCTGATGTTCAAGCTGGTTTTAGAAAGGCAGAGAAACCAGAGATCAAATTGCGAACATCCGCTGGATCATCGAAAAGCAAGAGAGTTCCAGAAAAACATCTATTTCTGTTTTATTGACTATGCCAAAGCCTTTGACTGTGTGGATCACAAGAAACTGTGGAAAATTCTGAAAGAGATGGGAATACCAGACTACCTGACCTGCCTCTTGAGAAATCTGTATGCAGGTCAGGAAGCAACAGTTAGAACTGGACATGGAAAAACAGACTGGTTCCAAAGAGGAAAAGGAGTATGTCAAGGCTGTATATTGTCACCCTGCTTATTTAACTTATATACAGAGCACATCATGAGAAACACTGGACTGGGAGAAACACTGGACTGGAAGGAACACAAACTGGAATCAAGATTGCTGGGAGAAATATCAATAACCTCAGATATGGAGATGACACCACACTTACGGCAGAAAGTGAAGAGGAACTAAAAAGCCCCTTGATGAAAGTGAAAGAAGAAAGTGAAAAAGTTGGCTTAAAGCTCAACATTCAGAAAACGAAGATCATGGCATCCAGTCCCATCACTTCATGGAAAATAGTTGGGGAGAAAGTGGAACCGGTGTCAGACTTTGTTTTGGGGGCTCCAAAATCACTGCAGATGGTGACTGCAGCCATGAAATTAAAAAATGCTTACTCCTTGGAAGAAAAGTTATGACCAACCTAGATAGTATATTCAAAAGCAGAGACATTACTTTGCCCACAAAGGTCCATCTAGTCAAGGCTACGTTTTTTTCCTGTGGTCATGTATGGATGTGAGAGTTGCACTGTGAAGAAGGCTGAGCGCCGAAGAATTGAGGCTTTTGAACTGTGTCATTGGAGAAGACTCTTGAGAGTCCCTTGGACTGCAAGGAGATCCAACCAGTCCATTCTGAAGGAGATCAGCCCTGGGATTTCTTTGGAAGGAATGATGCTAAAGCTGAAACTCCAGTACTTTGGCCACCTCATGCAAAGAGTTGACTCATTGGAAAAGACGCTGATGCTGGTAAGGACTGGGGGCAAGGGGAGAAGGGGATGACAGAGGATGAGAAAGCATCATGGACTCGATGAACATGAGTTTGAGTGAACCCCCGGGAGATGGTGATGGACAGGGAGGCCTGGCGTGCTGCAATTCCTGGGGTCGCAAAGAGTCGGACACAACTGAGTGACTGAACTGAACTCACTGAAAATGTAATTGTGATCCTGCTGTGACTCCTCAGGGTAGAGAGAGCTGTCATGAAGAAGTGGCAAAGTAAAAATTACATTTATACAGCACTACCCCCGCAACCTCCCTGCACCCCCATCCCTCGGCCAATTCCATTGTGTACATGTGGAGAAGCTGCTGAACTAATATAAAACCTGAGAGTGCTGGCCTGGTTGTCCCTGGACCCACCCAGTTACTTGGTTGATGACTCTGGATGGTCTAGGGCTCCAACCTACGTTCACGCTTTCACTCTTCATAGTTCTAGGCTGTGCTTGGGGATGGGAAGATGCCCAGGGCTTCTTCCAGGGCAGCTCACATGGCTAATCACTTGGGAAGTGATGAAATAGATGACATATGATGAAATAAGGCACACATGCAAGGAGCTCAGTGAACTCCAAGGAAACACAGATAAACGATTAAATTCAGGAAGACAATATATGAAGACAATAAGAGTTAAAAAATCATCATCATCCTTATTGTTGTTTTTAATTTTTGGTTGCACTGAGTCTTTGTGCTGCCCATGGGCTTTCTCTAAATGCAACAAGCAGGTTTCTCTGTGTGAGGGCTTCTCTTTTTGTGAACAGGTTCTAGGCACCCAGGCTTCAGGGGTTGCAGCATCACCTCCTATTTGTGATTTGTGTGTCTTAGAGCTCAAGCTCAGTAATTGTTGAGCTAGGGTGTTACTTTACAGAATAAAATAAAATCAGATTTTTTTAACAGAGATAGAAATCATGAAAAAGGAAGTAAACGGAGTTTGCTGATGGTTTCGTGTTTAGGATTCGATGCATTTGCTGCTGTGGTCTGGATTCAATCCCAGTCGGGGAACTGAGATCCCTCAAGCTTTGTAGTGAGGCAAAGAGAATAACAGAAGGAAGAAAACAGAAAAATGAACCAAACAGAAATCCAGATGCTGAAGATTCAGTTCAGTTCAGTGGTTCAGTCGTGTCCGACTCTGCGACCCCATGAACTGCAGCACGCCAGGCTTCCCCTGCCCATCACCAACTCCTAGACCTTGCCCAAACTCATGTCCATTGAGTCGGTGATGCCATCACCCAGCCGTTTCATCCCCTGTCGTCCCCTTCTCCTCCTGCTCTCAATCTTTCACAGCATTAGGGTCTTTCCTAATGAGTCAGATCTTCGCATCAGGTGGTCAAAATATTGGAGTTTCAGCTTCAGCATCAGTCCTCCCAGTGAATATTCAGGACTGACTTCCTTTAGGATGGACTGGTTGGATCAGTTGCTTAAGGCTACAATGAATGAAATGCAACAAAATGAAAAATGCTGCCTAGAGCATCAACAACAGCAGAAGACTCTGTAGCTTAGAAGGCAGGACCATTGAGACTACTCAGCCAGGGGACAAAGGAAAAGAGGAATGGAAAAGTGTGAAAGAACCTGTGTGAACTACAGGGTAACATTCACAGAAACAACCTGCACATTATTGGAGTCCCGGAAGGAGAAGAGAGGCAGAAAGGGACAGAGATTGTCCTTCACGTAATAATACCAGAAAAGCCCCAAATCTGATGAGATTTAGACATCCAAGTTCATGTAGCTAATAGGCCACTCCTCAGAGTTCATTCAAAATGATCATCCCCAAGACACATGTAATCAAGAAAAGGAGAGAATTTTTATAAGCAGCAAGAGAAAAGTAAATGCTCACAAAAAGAAAAATTCCCTTGAAAATATCAGTGGACTTCTTAGTAGAAACCTGACTGTCGAGGAGAGAAAGAATGATATATTCGATCTTATGAAAAAAAAACAAACCAAAACAAAACAAAACCCTACCAAACAAGAGTAATTTTCTCAGGAAGGTTATTTTTCATAAATGAAGATGATAAAGACTTTCCTTATATAAAGTCAAATCATGGATATCCTGTTGAGGAAAATAACAGTTGATGGAATTCAGCAACATTAGGCTGGTCTTACAAGATTGCTGAGGGCAATTCTTCAAACAAAATAAAAGATGCTAATTTTTATATGAAAGAAGTAGAAATATGCAACAGACTTCTAAATGTAAATACTGAATCCAATTCAGCATATTCCAATGCTGTAATATGGTACTGTGCTAACCAGTTAGCTTTAGTCTAAAGAAAGTATTAAAACAGCTATGCTGCTGCTAAGTCGCTTCAGTCGTGTACGACTCTGTGCAACCCCATAGATGGCAGCCTATCAGGCTCCACCATCCCTGGGATTCTCCAGGCAAGAACACTGGAGTGGGTTGCCATTTCCTTCCCCAATGCATGAAAGTGAAAAGTGAAAATGAATTCACTGAGTCGTGTACAACTCTCAGTGACCCCATGAACTGCAGCCCACCAGGCTCCTCTGTCCATGGGATTTTCCAGGCAAGAGTGCTGGACTGGGCTGCCATTGCCTTCTCCGGTAAAATAGCTATAGAAAAAATATTTTGTTATTGGATATACAATATAGAGAGAGGTAAATTGACATCAAAAACAAAATGCGTAGAAGGGGATAAAAAGGTAGAGCTGCATGTCATTGGAATTAACTTGTTATCAGTGTAGTATATACTGTTGTCCCTCTGAGACATTTTATGTGAGCCATGTGGCAACAAAAATGTAAAAACCTACAGTACATTCACAGAAAGTAACAAGAAGAGTGGAGAAGGCAGTGGCACCCCACTCTAGTACTCTTGCCTGGAAAATCCCATGGATGGAGGAGCCTGGTGGGCTGCAGTCCATGGGGTCGCTAAGAGTCGGACATGACTGAGCGACTTCACTTTCACTTTTCACTTTCGTGCACTGGAGAAGGAAATGGCAACCCACTCCATTGTTCTTGCCTGGAGAATCCCTGGGCTTCCAAGCCCATCAATGGGGTCATACAGAGTCGGACACAACTGAAGTGACTTAACAGCAGTAACAGCAGCAACAAGAAGGGACTCAAAGAGCAACATTATCCAAAATTATCCATTCACAGTTCTAACTGCTGTGCAGAACAGTTGAGTTGTCCTGGTCTCCACATCATCTTTCCAAGATCAGCCCAAGAGGCCTCTCCTTCAAAAAAGTGAAAAACTAATTAAGCTGTCTGTTATTTTAAGCCAAAGAAATCTTTTGGCCCCTCATCTCCTTCCTTATGTCACATCGATGATGCAGTTGTACATTTTTAATCGCCAGTTTTCTTCCTCTGATATTGCTGTGTGATTTTATTGAAAAAACTGCCAATGATAAACCATATGAATGTCCTGTTTCCTCAGTTGGGCTTGATTAAGACTTATTAAGAAGCCACATGTAGGTACTTTGTCGTTTGTCTTGTGTATCCTTAGAGATAGAGATTTGCAGTGTTCATTGTGACATATTTGTTGGTGATAAGCTGCTTGTTTGTGAAAATCAAATCTTGCCTTGCTAATTTCAAGAAACATATGCCTTTAAAACAAAAATATTAGCTAAATGATGTTCTCAGAAACATTTCTTTATATTTAAGACAATTTCTCTTAAACATTTAGTACACAGTGCCACTCAGCCATCCAGTAAATATTAGCTGAGCATCTGTTAAGTTATAGAGAGGGGAAATACAGAGCTTATACACAGGCACAGGCCTCACTCCAATCCTGGGCCCTGGCAAGGCCTCCAGACAATGCGTGCAGACTGCAGGCACCGTGGTTAGCATGCCCAGACTGGGAAGCATTCGATGACAAGGAAAAGAGATCTGTTCACAGAGTCTTTGATGTTAAAGGAGGAACACATTTTGCTGTAT
Organism: Nanger dama; assembly: GCA_917880005.1. NCBI lineage: Eukaryota > Metazoa > Chordata > Mammalia > Artiodactyla > Bovidae > Nanger > Nanger dama. The sequence continues at coordinate 86,093 of CAKJTW010000259.1, read as the reverse complement.
TTCCAGTATTCTTAGGCTGGTCTGCAGGCAGGACTCAGCTACACCAAAGCTCCACTTTCAACAGAGCCTCAGTTCATGGCTTTGAACTCTGAGTGCCACCCATCAAAACTCAATAGCTCTGTAGCTGGTAATTCCATCAGCTCTGAGCAGAGGTGGGTTAATCATGAAGTTGACGAAGCGTGTTCTTCAGAGCCTCTCCTTGCTCCAGCCCCTTCCGAGTCCCGAGGGGGCCCTGGGGCTGGGGGCTGAAACAGAGAGGACTCCACGATCCTCGCCCCTCACCGTGTCCTCTGCCTGCCTTTTGCCTGTGGAAAACTTTAGTCAAAGAATATGTTTAACTGGAGAAGCGAGAAACGTGGAAACAAAGGAAAACAGTCAGAGGAGACTAAATAATAATACTGTGGTCATTAAGTACAGTAAGGCCCTTTAGTTCTTTCTCAAGGGTTATGGATGATATTCTGAGCCATGTCCTGGGAGCGTCTTATAGATACAAAACACCAGGTGGAGCAGTGACCACATGATGAGCACACTGCACCCAGGACTTGAGCACCCACAGTTCTGAGAACTGACCGCAAAGACCCGGGAACAAGTCCACCCCAGCACTGAAGATTTACTGTATGTAAAACAACCAGTGGATGTTTTGGATGGCATCGCTAACTCAATGAACATGAGTCTGAGCAAGTTCCAGGAGTTGGTGATGGACAGGGAAGCCTGGCGTGCTGTAGTCCATGCGGTAGCAAAGAGTCAGACATGGCTGAGCGACTAAACTGAATTGAAAGCAACCAAGATGACACTCATCAGACCGCTCACGACAATTTGAAGATGACTGTAGTATTTTTGCATGTAACCCCCTCCCACTTTGTCTATAAAATTCTCACTGCCTGCTTGTCATGGGGGTTGAATGTTGGCCTTTGAACAGATGTCTGCCACTGCGCCTGCCAGTTGCCGGCATATGAAATAAAGCAAACTTTCTTTTCCACCAACCTGACCTGTTTACTGGCTTTTAAGCAGTGAGCAGTCAGGCCCCACACACATACCTTTCAGTAACATGGTCACAAAGAGATAGGCTTTGAATGTGCCATTTTATTCAGTTAGGGGAAAAAAATTCAGCAAAATTATTTCTTACCCAAAGGTGAAGAAATTGATTACCATAGAGCACTACATCCAGGAGTCACATTTGTTCAGGAAATCAAGAAGAAACTGAAGAGGTTTAGAAAGTACACGCTGCCTTTTCATTAGTACAGGATTGGTGGAAAGTAAAAATATGATGAACTGACTAACTCGAGCAAAGGAGAGCTGTTTAAGGATGAAGGTGGAGATGCTAAGAGACAAATTCGGGAAACTGAGCCTGACTGTCAGCACAGAGTGATGTAAGGGGACCAGGAGCTGCACCAGGGGCGGGTGCTCTTAGACAGGACTTAGATCTAGTTGTTGGTCAACCAGAAATGGTGACTGGGAAACAATCAGGCCCAAGAGAGGATGCAAGCTGACCACCCGAGGGAGTATCTTGGGATGAAGAAACAGAGGAAGAGGGGATCCAGGAAAGTGCCTGATTCACGTGACAGATTCTGTCTTTTTTTCAAGTCTTCCTTCCCCTTTGGATCTGTCAGAATAGACTCCGTTCTGCTGTTGGAACAACTGACCCCAAATCGCAGAAGCAACTCATGCATGCATACACACATTCATGACCAACCTACAAATGGACCGTGGTCAGCGAGGCACCATCAGCTTGCTGTGCACCATGTGGAACACACGACTTCTGGGCAGAAAAGAGAGAGACTAGAGAGTCACATGGGGTTTTCATGTCTTCACTCGGATGAGACACATGTGGCACCACCCACGTTCCATTGGCCAGAATGAGTCACTGGGAGCTAGAAAAGAGCTATTTGATGAGTAGTATTGCCAATGCCACATCCTTGATAGCAACACTGTCAGCGTTTTTCTTGCCTTGGTGAAGTTTCTGAGCTACAGCCTTGTGCAGAAATTAAATGTGATTGGACCCGCCCCAGAGTGAGATTTGAAGAAGGCATTTTCTCTTTGGTTCCTTTGTCTGGTGTGTCTCTGACTCCTTACTCCACTTCAGTCTGTGCCAAGTGGGATTAGTCAGATTTGTGTCTCCCCTATCCCTCTCCCTGGAGAAGGCAATGGCACCCCACTCCAGTAGTCTTGCCTGGAAAATCCTATGGACGGAGGAGCCTGGTGGGCTGCAGTCCATGGGGTCGCTGGGAGTTGGACACGACTGAACCACTTCATTTGCACTTTTCACTTTCATGCATTGGAGAAGGAAATGGCAACCCACTCTAGTGTTCTTGCCTGGAGAATCCTGGGGACGGGGCAACCTGGTGGGCTGCTATCTATGCGGTCACACAGAGTCGGACAAGACTGAGGCGACTTAGCAGTATCCCTTTCCCACCCAGTATCATTAACTCAGGGTGATTTTCAGCATTTGTTCATGTATTCATTTTTTAAATCCACTATTTGTTAACCTCTTTCTTTTTATTTTTTAAAATAAAAGTTTATTTATTTTAATTGGAGATTAATTACTTTACAATATTGTATTGGTTTTGCCATACATCAACATGAATCTGGTAATGATAACCCTGTTAAGCTCTTTCTATGTGTCTTTACTTGACTTTAAAAGGATATTGAAAAGTAAGACACAATACTTGCTTTCAATAAGCCCCCACTTTAAAGACAGTGGGCAAGATTTTATAGAGTAAATAAGCACAGTGGTAATTTTGAACTGGAGAAATTAGCGTGCATTTAAAAATGAGATTTATGAGTTTTCTTTCCATAGTGGGCTTAAAAATGTGCCCTCTAGAATTCAAATATACATAAATGTAATATACTCTTTTTATCACTGATTTCATTTTGTGTATTAGCAAGGGATGTTTGTGTGAACTGAAAGTTCCATAAAGTTGACACAGACTCTCTTATTTAAAATTTGTCCCTCAACTTAGCTTGGGCTCATTGTAATAATCGTTTTGTCATTTCTAGTTCAAGCTCCCTGCTCAGACTGATTTTTCTCTATTTACGGAGGCACCTTCTTGTCTCTCCTCCCACAGATGGTGTCTGGGGTGGGAGGGCTTCTTCCTTTCCAACAGCAGTGGGGAAGGGTCCTTGGTCAGCATGCGCTCCACTTAGAATCTGCTTGTCTTTGATTTATTAGCTTTGATCTGCTCTTGTCTCTGGGTATCTGATGTTGCACTATGGAGGAATGAATGAGGCCACACTCTTTGATGTTTTTGGTTATAGACTGTAAAGGGTTGAACAGAGGTGATAGGCTGGGCATCACCAGCTTATAACCTTGCTTTCCTTCATGCCCTGGTGATGAAGTGGTCTTTGGTAAAGGAGTCTTTACGAAACTTAGTCCCATCCATGCAAGGAACACAGATGGTGAGGCAGGTCTCCAATGCTTTGGTATAACAACTCCATTAATAATTTTCCGTTAGAGTTGTATGCCTCTTTTTAATTAAAAATATTTAGTATTTTAGTCACTCTGATTGGTCCTGAGGAAATTATCCTCAAGCAAGCAGGTTTAATTATTAACTTTCCTAGCAAAGAGATTACTGAACCTCTGAAACCACCATTTTCTCATGGTGACTTGGGATTAATAATGCTACATGTTGTATTGCTTTACAGTCCATAAGGACAAATAGTTAGCCTAAGTAAAAGAACAATATTTTTTCTGCTTTTTACTTCTGCACTTCTAATTGAAAGGAAGCTGTTCACATTTTTTATAACAAAATTGCTTCCCTGTTACAGTTGTGTGTGGTTTGAATTGAAAATGTGCCAAATGATAAATACATAAACATCCTGACCACTTGGCCATATCTGATTAAGACCAGAACAGGAGGCTTCATGGTCTTCACCTGTCAGTGTTCTGTGGTTTGTCTTCTTTATCTTCAGATATAGAAAGAAATTTGCAGCGTTTATATGTGTTTAGAACTGGCTGTCTCAGCACTGCTCTTGTACTGGGGCTAGGTTGTTTCTAGTTATTTCAATTTACTGCATTCATTGCAGAAAGGTGTTGAAGTGAACCATATATAGCTCATACCATTTAACAGTATTGAAATATCATTCAAACAAATGATGCAGCTTGCACTGTGCTGTTACATCCTCACATCAAGTTAAGTTATTTCTCAAAAGATCTCTTTTTGATTGAAATGATTTGTGTAAAATATCAGGCTGACATTCATTCATTCAGGTACACAAAAGACAACATTTAGGATTTTTAATTTGCCAGGCATTGGGGATATGAAGGTGAATTAGACACAAAATGTTTTTGTTTTTATTTTTTACTCTTTACAACTTATGTACACTTGTGGTGGATTCATGTTGAATTAGATGCAAAATGTTTTGCCAAGTACGTTCGAGTTTTTAAAGTAAAATGATTAAGTAAACAATTTAATTCACAAAAGCTCACCAATGGTAAGACTGAGGTTCTTGAGAAGTTGCATAGGGCACAGTGAGAAGGGGTGATGTATAGAAGACTCATAACTCTGATTGGCACCAATCACCATCACAGCCTATAGCTCCTGGGAGAGTTCCAAGAGCCACAGTCGAGGCTCCAGGTAACAGAATTGAATTCCTATTCTAGAGTCCTGGGGTTCCTGCGATGAGATGGTGGGAGATGCCCTAACTCTGCTTCTTTACTACTACGTGTGTGTGTGTGTGTGTGTGTGTGTGTGTGTGTGTGTCACTCACTAATGACTAACAATTGCGACTCCATGGACTGTAGCCCTTCCAGGCTCCTCTGTCCATGGGATTTCCCAGGCAAGAACACTGAAGTGGGTTGCCATTTCCTTCTCCAGATGATCTTCCTGACCCAGGGATCGAACTCAGATCTTCTGCATTGCAGGCAGATTCTTTGCCATTTGAGTCATCAGGAAGGCAAGTTAACAGTAGTACATAATATTACTACTATGTACTACTGTTATTGTCTGGAAAATTCCATGGACCGAGGAACCTGGTGGGCTACAGTCCACGGGGTCACAAAGAGTCGGCCCTGACTGAGCAAATCAGCATCAACACATGTATTATTGTTAACTAGTGTTGTAATATCACGTGCTAATGCCAACTCACTTAATCCTCACCAAAACTCAGTAATCTAGGCATGATCACAACCCTCCTTTTACTAATCAGAGAGTGTAAGAACCCTGTTCAAGGCCCACTCATGGCATGCAGCTAAACTGTGAGTCAAGACCAGGCAGTCTGGCTCCCGAGTCTGTTCTCCTGACCCCTGCCTTCCACTCTCTCCAAGTTCACTGTGGACACAGCTGCGTTAGTGTCCTCTCTAAAACTTTCCTTCTCAAATCTTTGATGAGACTGGACACTGAGATTTTCTTATGTGTCAGAGAAGAAGTAACTTCTTCCAAGGGTGAGTTGGTCCATGTTGACCCTGCAGCCCCATCTCTGGGGTAGAGGGTGCTGCCTGGGGACAGCCTGCCAGCCCTGAGTTAGCCACTCCTTTCCAGCCCATCCTTCCCTATAACAGAGTCTGGAACTCTCAACAGTGTCTTACCTGTGAGATCTCAGTCCCAAGGTGAGTGAGACCCTATGTACCTGGTTCACTAAATGCATCCGTGTGTCATCCCATGGGAGGCATGACTGGACCCCAAAAGCATGTCCTGTGTTCTAGGTGTCTGTCTGGTGATTTCTGGTGATGGTGTGGAGTCCATAACTGGGTAAGGAATGATGACTTTGGGACCAGAGGGAGTAGAGCATCAATTCTAAGTGACTGAGCATATCTTGGTCCTTCTCCAGCCCCTGACTCTAAATTTTCGTTTTGATATTTATAATTAGTTTTCATCATTAATAAGTTAAAGGTCCAGATATAGAAGAAGATGGGGCTCAGTTACAGTCATGGAGTTTGAGAGTGAGAGGACCAGAGGACAAGGAAGTGAATCTTGTATAAATAATGGGTAAATATTAGTATATTTAGAGGGAGGAAAGCTTGTGTTCAGTTGTCTTTTCTCCTGAGTCTCAAGAAGGAAGGATGGCTATTACAGGACAGAGAAGCTGTGTCTGCGGACCAGGAGGAGGGTCCTTCTGGTGGGGGATGTGGCAGGGCTGTTAAATGGCCAGCAGCTGCCCTGGGTGTTGGCCAGGCTGAGACATTAAGGTGGGCCTGTGCGTGTGGCTCATGAGGCCGGCTCTGAGCTCCGGTGGGGCCTATGGGGCCTCTGTGTCACAGATGCTTCCTTCCACATCTGTGTTGAAAAGACAGAGTCAGGATGAGGGGCCTCAGGCTGGGCTCATGTGGACCACAGGGCTGCATCATGGAAATCATGAGCCTGAGGGGGCATGAGGAATGGGGGCAACACATTAGTGACCTTGAATTTTGATGGGGGAGCTCTCTCTTGCATCCCTTATGGTGCTTCTCAGTTCTATACTCATCAGGATTACTTTCTGGGAAGCATCTGAGAGCTTCTCTGATCAGTGGAAACCGAACAAGGCATCAGTGGCTGTACTGGACATCAGTCCTCTCTGCTTGTATCTGTCCCCTCAACCCACCTGGGATTCCATTCTTGCCGCCACCTTTCTTCTTAAATGCAGAACAGAGGAGGTGGGGTCACTGATGGTTGCAGGAAGCATGAATCCCTTCTATTCTCTGCTTCACTCACCCCTTCTTTCCCCATCACATGCAGCTATAATGTAGAAGACTTTCTATTTCCCCTTCTGTCTGGAGCTGTTCCCTTAAATTACATTTTGCATTGTCTTTAGTTATGGTTTACAATACAAATGTATTCTGAATCTTATCAAACCATACTCTCAGCTTATGAGGGGGATAAATGTGAAGTTTATAAAACTTTAGTCTTTCTAAACTTTAATTTTCTTGTTGTTGTTTAGTTCCTTAGTTGTGTCTGACTCTTTTCGACACGATGGACTGTGTTGGACTGAAAGGATCACCAGGCCTTTCTATCCACAGAATTCTCCAGGCAAGAACACTGGAGTGGGTTTCCATTTCCTTATCCAGGGGATCTTCCTGACCCAGGGGTCAAATCCACATCTCTTGCTTTGCGCGTGGATTCGTTATTGCTGAGCCATCAGGGAAGCTCCACGTTTTCTTCTAGAGATCCCTGCTACAATTTTGGAAGACTAGAGTAGAATGATGATTCCTCCTCTCTTTGTTTCCTTTAATAGCAATCTCTTTCTCTCCATAAACCTTTTTTGGTGACTAGTTGAAAGAGACACTTCACATAAAATGAAATGCAATAAAGGGAAAGGGATTTAACATGTCTGAACGTCCCTATAGGGAACCCGACCGCCAATGCAGGAGACACAGGTGACATGGTTTTGATCCTTGAGTCAGAAAGATCCCTTTAGAAAGAAATAGCCACCCACTCCAGTACTCTTGCCTGGGGAATCCGTTGGACCGAGTAGGCTGGCGAGCTATAGTGCAGGGGTTACAAAGAGTCAGACACAACTGAGCATGCAGGCATGTGCTCCAGGACCCAATCTCCAGATCACTCTGAGAAGGGGGAAAAGACCTGCAATCTCATCCCCCCAACTTGATGGGTCTCACTTCATGCCTCCACAGTCACCTGTGAATTCTTGTACTCCAGGCCCTCATTTTCTGCTGACCTGATAAATATTGTTGTATTTCAAAACTTCTTGAGGTCTCTGCTTCCACCCTGAGCTCAGTGCTGGGGAAAATCATTATTTGATGGTACAAAAGATATTCTCCACAGGCCAACAGATCCCACACCCAGACCCTGTGGGATCTCACAGTCTGCAGATGGCAACCAGGGTGATTAGGAGAGAGAAAGTCACTCATGGTATTTGATGCACCTTTTCTATACCAGTCCCGGTCATGGGACCTGGCTCTCAGGACCATGGAAGCAGGAGGTCAAAGGACCTTGTTGCTCATATAAGGAGATGTGGAAGATTCACAAGCTCATTGGTGTTGAGAAAGGGGCAGATGCAGCCTCCGATAGTGCCTGAAATGGAGAAAGGTGTCACTCTTGGCTCTCAGGAGGGAGGGTGTAAGGGGTGGTCTATATAGACCCCGGTCGGCACCTGATCCCCCTCACAGGCTGATCCTGCAGCTGGGACTGTGACCTTGAGGACGTGGGGTCAAGATGGCTCTGGGCAGACACCTCTCCCTGCAGGGATTCTGTGTCCTCCTCCTCGGCACCATAATGGGTGGTCAAGGTAAGAGCTGGCCCTCTGTCCTGGGTTCACAGCAGAGAGTGGACACTGTGGTGAAAGGAAAGGTGTCTGGAGCTCTGGAGCCATGGTCTTGGTGTTTTTGACCAAAAGGAGCCCCGCTGACTGTGAACACTGGTCTGTCTCCTGTGTGGGGTCCACTGGTCGTTGCGGCAGATTTTACAGAGCAGTGAGGTTTGGTCTGGACTGAGCTGGGTCAGCCTGAGTCCCCTCCACTGTCTCCCTTGTTCTCAGGGAGCTTCTAGGAGTCCCAGTGGCTCCCAGTGTGTGGAAAGGTCCAGCGACTGACCCCAGCGGGGACTCTGGGCTGTTCCCACATGCTCCACGTGCCTGGTGTGTGAGCACTGCCCATGGGTCCCCATGTTTCCTGTCTCTGCTCCTGTAGGCTCTGTGTATGTGTGTGTGTGTGTGTGTGTGTGTGTGAAGAAAGGAGTGTGTGAGAGTGTTTGTGTGTGAGGGTATGAGGAGTGTATAAGGAGTGTGTGAGGTATGTGAGGGTGAGAGTATGTGAGGGTGTGTGTGTTTCTGGGGTGTGTGAGGAGTGTGTAAGGGTGTGTGATGTTGTGTGTGTGTGAGAATGTGTGTGTGTGCACGTGTGTGTAAGGGGGCGATACAGCCTGTCTGTGTGACAGGAATGGGGCTGCTGAGCAGGGACTGAGTCCGCTGGTCTGTGAAGCACACAGGGTCTCCACAGGGCTGGGGGGTCGTGGCCGCTGCATGTGACCAGATCAGAGAGAATGGCGCCCCTGCCTGCCTCTCTGTGGCTCCTCTCCCCCACTCCCCAGGCTCTCCTCTGCTTGTTGCCATGTCTTTGCAGCACTGGGCTCTAGAGAGGCTCTGCCTGCTGGCCTCACCTCTTTCCACCAGGTGTTCATTGTGGATCAGACGAACCTGCAGCCAGGAGAGGGGCCCTCTTGTCTGCAGAGATCAGTTGAAGCACAGCCTCAGGTGTATAAATCCCCGAGTCCCTGCCCTGGTTCCCGTGACTCATTTCCTGATGTGCTGGGGGCGTGGGAAGGTCCTTTCCCCTCCCAGGATCTGCTGTGACCCTGTAGGGAGCCCTTTCTCCGTGCCCTCTCCTGTCCCTCCCTGGAGCTGCTCTCCCCTGAGTGAGGGTGGGGTGTGTCACCAATCCTTCCTCACGGTCTGCAGGGTCTCTTTGGACAAATCCGCTCATCTCCTTGTGGGAGTCCTCTTGGACGACAGAAGTTTTTCTTCTTTAGAATTCTTTGTCTTTGCATTTGGACAGTTACCTCCATGAGTCATAGAAAAGGTTGCTTTGGATTGAAATTTTGGGGTGACTTATTAGCTTCTTGAGCCTAGATGTCCAGATCTTTCCCCAGGTTTGGAAGCTCTCAGCCTGTGTTTTCTCCTTTCTGTTTTAATTATTCACTTTGGGCTGTGCTGGGTCTCCTGTTGCCTGCGGGCTCTCTCTAGCTGGGGAAGCAGGGGCTGCTCCTCGCTGCAGTGCCAGGCTGCTCACTGCAGTGGCTTCTCTTGCCTTGGACCACAGGCTCTGGGTGCACAGGTTTCAGCAGCTGTGGCACCCTGGCTTGGTTGCTCAGCGGCATGTGGCATCTTCCTGGACCAGGGATTGAGCTGATGCCCCTGCATTGGCAGGTGGAGTCTTATCCACTGCACCACCAGGAAGTCCTCAGCCCTTAATTCTTTTCTCCCTCACTTCTCCTGCCCTGACTCCATTGCAGACCTTGTTCCTCTTTATGGTGTCCAGCGTTCCCACTGGCTTTCTCTATTCCTTTCACTCTCTTTTTGCTTCTCTTTGGATACTTTCAGCTGATCTTTCTTCCAACTCATCGATTCTTTTTCTTTTTCTTTCCCTCGGTCAAGTCTGTTGTTGAATCTCTGTATTGAATTTTTCAGTTTACTCATTATATTGTGTGGATGCTAAGTCGCCTCAGTCATGTCTGAGTCTCTGTGACCCTATGGACTGTAGCCCACCAGGCTCTTCTGTCCATGGGGTTCTTCAGGCAAGAACACTGGAGTGGGTTGCCATGCCTCCTCCAGGGGATCTTCTGGACCCAGGGATTGAACCCAGGTCTCTTACATCTCCTGCATTTGCAGGCGGCTTCTTACCACTAGCGCCACCTGGAAAGCCCATTCATTTATTATTCAGTTTCAAAATTTCTGGTTAGTTCTTTTTAAAAAGATATTTTATAAATCTTTATTGTTCTTCTTATTTTATTTGCATTGTTTTATTGGTATCATTAAATATTTGAGTTATCTTATAACTCTCTGATCATCTTTTGAAGTATTATTTTGAATTCCTGGATCTCCATTACTTTGAGTCGGTTACAGGAGGTTTACTGTATTCCTTTGGTGGGATTTTGTTTCCCAGATTCTTCTTGATGTCTTATTCTCTTGTAGATGTCTGCATATTTAAAAAGCCATCACCTGTACCAGAATCTATATTATGATTTCAGTAGGGAAAGCCTCTCACCTCTGGGTAGGGGAACACTGGAATGTACTGCAGGGTGCCAAGTGCAGAAGCATAAGGTGGCACTGGGTCCGGGAGGGCATGAGATCCATTTAGCTGGTTGCAGGTTCTCAGGTTGTGGGAAGGCCTAGGAAGGGGGGGAGCAAAGACTGAGACCAACAATGGTTCACTGCTCAAACTCATGTGCATTGAGTTGGTGATGCTATCTAACATCTCATCCTGTGCTGCTCTTCTCCTTGTCCTTCAGTCTTTCCCAGCATCAGGGTCTTTTCCAATGAGTTAGCTCTTTGCACCAAGTGGCCAAAGTATTGTAGCTTCAGCCTCAGCATCCGTCCTTTCAATCAATATTCAGGGTTGATTCCCTTTAGGATTGACTGGTTTGATCTCCTTGCTGTCCAAAGAACTCCCAAGAGTCTTCTCAAGCACCACAGTTCAAAAGCATCCATTCTTTGGCGCTCAGCTTTATTTACAGTCCAACTCTCACATCCATACATGACTACTGGAAACCATCATCTGTGCTGGTTATGAATTCTTTCAGGGGTAAAGTCTGCTGCCTCTGTCTGCAGAGCAGGTCACTGTGAACTGTGGTTTCTCCTGCCATGTGGTTGCTATTGGTCCTTTGCTCTTCTTTCTTATGCCTAGCCATCTCTATAAGACTGGCTCAGCTTTGCAGGTCTGTGTGAAGTGAACCTGAAGCAGGACTGTCATATGGTGCCCCCAAAGGCTAGGGACACTGGTTACTCAGCCTGCTCTTACCCTCCTTGTGAGGGAAACTCTGAGTGATGCTGGTTTGAAGGATGGAATGATGCCACCAAAATGACAGTGTCTTGGCATGGTCAAACTTCTTAGGGTACTCCAGTTTTTCCGGAGCTGTTTTTATTACAGATCACTGTCTACCTTTTGGTCTTTTTTTAAGAGGATGGAGGCTGCTGTCTCCTACATCAGCAGTTTGGTAATGGCATGTTTGAGGTCTTTATTCCTTGAGAGAATGGTTTTGAGTGCAGAATTATAGATTGGCAGGTTTTTTTTTTTTTTTTTCCTTTGGTAAATCTAAAGTTTCAATCTATTCCACCCCAGCATCTCTTTTTGTTCTTGGGGATTTAGATGCTAGTATAGGTATTTCTCAATTTTATATGCCTAATCTTTATCTCAGTGTTTTTCTTTTGTCAATTTTCTGCTGTTATTGTCCATTTTAGTAAAAGTAAGCTAAGTATCTTGTAGTAAAAAAAAAACACACAACAAAATTTATCCTTGTATGACAAGTTCTGTTCACTTTGGCAGGACTTCTGCTATCATAATTCTTCAAGCACTCAGGTTGTTGAATGCTCCACAATTTCATTATGCTACCACTGCAACACAAGGCTTCAGTATTTGCGGTGGTAGAAAAATATATTGGTTCTTAAATATTTCTGTGTGGAACTGACATCATTTGTTCTTGACTTCATCGAATGATCCAGATCACAGGGTTATGCTTAACTTCAAACAGGCAAGGAAGTATTACTATTTCCACATGTTCATAAAGTGTTGCTGAACACTAGTAATGTCTCCATCTATGATGTTCCTACAAATGAAATCCTTTCTATATGCAGAAACTAGAGTTGTCTAACTTAATGGCTAAAGTGACTTCTGATCACTTTTGTCAAATTCCATTTGTTAGATGCATGTTACTAGGTACATTCGAGTGTGGATTACACAAGGATATGAACACCAGATGGCAGGAATAGCCAGGCCATTTAAAAGCCTGTTTCCACAGCCCTCTGTTTCTAAGCTGGATGAGATGCTCACTATGGACAAGGAAGTAGATGGAGGATTCCTCCCTGGATCCCAGGCCATGAGCTGTAACTGAGATGGGGAAGCTGGGCCCTAGTAGCCTTGGGCACATCTACAGGGAGGGCAGCATCCAGAGTCTCTGAAGGCCTGTCCTCGGTTGTGTCCCTGGAGCTGGTTCTACAGGCTCGTGAGAAACACCTGGTACCTCCTTTCCTGATCCAGGTTCAGTGATGGCACGTTGGGAGCCTAGAGTTGGACACAGGGGGAATATTTATACCACAGAAGTCAACAAATACTATATACCATGCACTTTTTTTTGCTCCTCAGAGAACTAATATTTTAAATACTTATATCACTGCAAGTCTCCTAAAATCTCTCCTGTGTCCTTTGTCTGTGTCTTTTTGCAGCTCTGGAGCTGAGGTTGAAGGATGGAGCCCACCGCTGTGAGGGGAGAATGGAAGTGAAGCACCAAGGAGAATGGAGCACAGTGAATGATCACAACTAGAGCTTGGAGGATGCATCTGTAGTGTGCAGACAGCTGGGGTGTGGAGCTGCCATTGGTTTTCCTGAAGGGGCTTATTTTGGACCAGGACTTGGCCTCATTTGGCTTTTGTATACTTCATGTAAAGGGGTGGAGTCAACTGTCAGTGACTGTAGGCATTCTAATATTAAAGACCATCGTAATGATAGCTATACCCATGATTGGGATGCTGGAGTAGTCTGCTCAGGTAAGTCCTGTCTGGTCTGTGTGGGGATCTCTAGCAGGAAAAGCCTCTGTCTTATCACCAGAATGACTCGAGATTATGGATACAGCCATTAGAACATGCTTGGGTGAAGGATCTTTGTGATGTGTCACTGGAGGAAGAGGTGAGGTCAAAAGTTTCATATAGATTCAGCTTCTGGGTTCGACCTCTGTAACACAGTCTCAGCATGGTAAGTTTTCTGTTTTCTTTGACATAATGGTCAGTAGGGTGTGGCTACACGGTGGGGGCAGGGGTCATAGAAGAGTTGTGGGCAACAAGGTTTATCATATTCAAAGTCAGAGTCACACACTCCATCATGCTGGTATGTGGAGGATGTGCCAAGAGAACAGGCTCAACCAAGCAATCGTGACCCCAAATGGCATGTGAAGACCCATGGACAAGTGACCATACCAGGGGTCAGGCTGTAGTTACACAAGGAAAAGGTGTGAAGGGATTTCACTGCTGCATTTAAATGTCTCTAGGTCACAGTCAGAGGAAGCCAGAAGTGGGACTCGTGGCAGGGAACAGTCTCATCACACTGGTGCACCTGATCAGGAGAGTGGGGAGCTCACATCAGATCTGCAGGGATGTTGAGGGAGCAGAAAATGCAGTCTTGAAGTTTACAACACAGCAGCTGAAGCACATCACGTATATGAGGCAGTGAAACTAAGAGGACCTGAAGGGACTCCTAAGAAGTGTGCACTGCTGCCTAAGTGTGTCAGGTATGACCTAAATCACATCCCTTATGATTATACAGTGCACGTGAGAAATAGATTTAAGGGACTAGATCTGATAGAATGCCTGATGAACTATGGACGGAGGTTTGTGACATTATACAGGAAACAGGGATCAAGACCATCCCCTTGGAAAAGAAATGCAAAATGGCTGTCTGGGGAGGCCTTACAAATAGCTGTAAAAAGAGAAGCGAAAAGCAAAGGAGAAAAAGAAAGATATAAGCATCTGAATCAGAATTCCAAAGAATAGCAGGGGAGAGATAAGAAAGGCTTCCTCAGCGATCAATGCAAAGAAATAGAGGAAAACAACAGAATGGGAAGGAATAAATATCTCTTCAAGAAAATCAGAGATACCAAGGGAACATTTCATGCAAAGATGGGCTTGATAAAGGACAGAAATGGTATGGACCCAACAGAAGCAGAAGATATTAAGAAGAGGTGGCAAGAATATACAAAAGAACTGTACAAAAAAGAGCTTCACGACCAAGATAATCATGATGGTGTGATCATTCACCCAGAGCCAGATATCCTGGCATGTGAAGTCAAGTGGGGCTTAGAAAACATCACTACAAACAAAGCTAGTAGAGGTGATGGAATTCCAGTGGAGCTATTTCAAATCCTGAAAGATGATGCTGTGAAAGTGCTACACTCAATATGCCAGCAAATTTGGAAAACTCAGCAGTGGCCACAGGACTGGAAAAGGTCAGTTTTCATTCCAATTCCAAAAAAGGCAATGCCAAAGAATGCTCAAACTACTGCACAACTGCATTCATCTCACATGCTAGTAAAGTAATGCTCAAAATTCTCAAGCCAGGCTTCAGCAATACATGAACCGTGAACTCCCTAATGTTCAAGCTGGTTTTAGAAAAGGCAGAGGAACCAGAGATCAAATTGCCAACATCTGCTGGATCATGGAAAAAGCAAGAGAGTTCCAGAAAAACATCTATTTCTGTTTTATTGACTATGCCAAAGCCTTTGACTGTGTGGGTCACAATAAACTGTGGAAAATCATGAAAGAGATGGGAATACCAGACCACCTAACCTGCCTCTTGAGAAACCTGTATGCAGGTCAGGAAGCAACAGTTAGAACTGGACATGGAACAACAGACTGGTTCCAAAGAGGAAAAGGAGTACGTCAAGGCTGTATATTGTTACCCTGCTTATTTAACTTCTATGCAGGGTACATCATGAGAAATGCTGGAGTAGAAGAAACACAAGCTGGAATTAAGATTGCCGGGAGAAATATCAATAACCTCAGATATGTAGATGACACCACCCTTATGGCAGAAAGTGAAGAGGAACAAAAAGCCTTTTGATGAAAGTGAAAGAGGAGAGTTAAAAAGTTGGCTAAAAGCTCAACATTCAGAATATGAAGATCATGGCATCTGGTCCCATCACTTTAGGGGAAATAGATGGAGAAACAGTGTCAGATTTTATTTTTGGGGGCTTCCAAATCACTGCAGATGGTGACTGCAGCCATGAAATTAAAAGAAGCTTAGTCCTTGGAAGAAAAGTTATGACCAACCTAGATAGTATATTCAAAAGCAGAGACATTACTTTGCCGACTAAGTCCCTCTAGTCAAGACTATGGTTTTTCCAGTGTCATGTATGGATGTAAGAGTTGGACTGTGAAAAAGGCTGAGCGCTGAAGAATTGATGTTTTTGAACTGTGGTGTTGGAGAAGACTCTTGAGAGTCCCTTGGACTGCAAGGAGATACAACCAGTCCATTCTAAAGGAGATCAGCCCTGGGATTTCTTTGGAAGGAATGATGCTAAAGCTGAAACTCCAGTACTTTGGCCACCTCATGCGAAGAGCTGACTCATTGGAAAAGACTCTGATGCTGGGAGGGATTGGGGGCAGGAGGAAAAGGGGATGACAGAGGATGAGATGGCTGGATAGCATCACTGACTCGATGAACGTGAGTCTGAGTGAACTCCAGGAGATGGTGATGAACAGGGAGGCCTGGCGTGCTGCAGTTCATGGGGTCACGAAGAGCTGGACACGACTGAGCGACCGAACTGACTGACTGAACTGACTACACTTGATAAAGACTTGAGTAAGAACATCAAAAAAAAAAAAAAAAAGAGGAGAGATGGAGAAATTGGAGAACATAAACTAAATGAAATGGGAGCACTGAATATGAAATAGAGAAAGTGAAACATGATCTTTTACTTTTATCTAGTATGTTTCCCTTTTCTATTTCATATTCATTCTTTCTACTCTGCCATCTCGAATTGGAAGTCCTGTTTTGCTTTAATCTTTATCTCTCTGTCTCCCTCTCTTTTTCTGTCTGTCCCCCTCCTGTTCCATTTGTCCCTAAATATGTAAACTCTTTCTGAATTAGGTTGCAGACATGATGTCCCTTTATCCCTAGAACACTTCAGGAAATTTCCACAGTTATTATCCACAGTTCAGTCAAGTCTTAGCAAACTTCAACCCCAGATGACCTCTAAGTGCAACCACATGAAAAACCTCAAGACAGAACTGGAAAGTGGAGTATTTCTCAGATTACACTCAGGAAATCACAAGCAAACTGAAGTGTATACGGTTTGCTTTAGTTGTTAAGTTTTGGGGGAATTTGTTTTGCAGCACTATAACTAGGACACTTACCATGTGACCAGTATTTCTATTTTTTTTATTTTTTAAATACTTTATTCTACATTACAATACTGTATTTGTTTTGCCATACATTGACATGAATCAGCCACAGGTGTACACGATCTCCCAATGCTGAAGGCCCCTCCCATCTCCCACCCCATACCATCTCCCTGGATCACCCCGTGCACCAGCCCCAAGCATCCTGTATCCTGTATCGAACATAGACTAGCACTTCTTATCTTACATGATAGTATACATGTTTCAATGCCATTCTCCCAAATCATCCCACCCTCTCCCTCTCCCTCAGAGTCCAAAAGTCCGTTCTATACCTGTGTCTCTTTTGTTGTCTCACATAGAGGGTCATCATTACTATCTTTCTAAATTCCATATATATGTGTCAGTATACTGTATTGGTGTTTTTCTTTCTGACTTACTTCACTCTGTATAATCGGCTCCAGTTTCATCCATCTCTTTAGAACTGAGTCAAATTTATTCTTTTTAAGGGCTGAGTAGTACTCCATTGTGTATATGTACCACAGCTTTCTTATCCATTCATCTGCTGATGGACATCTAGGTTGTTTCCATGTCCTGACTATTATAAACAGTGCTGCAATGAACATTGGGGTACATGTGTCTCTTTCAATTCTGGTTTCCTTGGTGTGTATGCCCAGCAGGGGGATTGCTGGGTCATAAGGCGGTTCTATTTGCAATTTTTAAAGAAATCTCCACACTGTTTTCCATAGTGGCTGTACTCGTTTGCATTCCCACCAGCAGTGTAAGAGGGTTCCCTTTTCTCCACATCCTCTCCAGCATTTATTGCTTGTAGACTTTTGGATCGCAGCCATTCTGACTGGTGTGAAATGGTACCTCATTGTGGTCTTGATTTGCATTTCTCTGATAATGAGTGATGTTGAGCATCTTTTCATGTGTTTGTCAGCCATCTGTATGTCTTCTTTGGAGAAATGCCTATTTAGTTTTTGGCCCATTTTTTGATTGGTTCGTTTATTTTTCTGGAGTTGAGCTGCATAAGTTGCTTGTATATCTTTGAGATTAGTTGTTTGTCAGTTGTTTCATTTGCTATTGTTTTCTCCCATTCAGAAGGCTGTCTTTTCACCTTGCTTATAGTTTCCTTTGTTGTGCAGAAGCTTTTAATTTTACTTAGATCCCATTTGTTTGTTTTTGCTTTTATTTCCATTATACTGGGAGGTGGATCATAGAGGATCCTGCTGTGACTTATGTCGGAGAGTGTTTTGCCTATGTTTTCCTCTAGGAGTTTTATAGTTTCTGGTCTTACATTTAGATCTTTAATCCATTTTGAGTTTATTTTTGTGTGTGGTGTTAGAAAGAGGTCTAGTTTAATTCTTTTACAAGTGGTTGACCAGTTTTCCCAGCACCACCTGTTAAAGAGACTGTCTTTATTCCATTGTATATTCTTGCCTCCTTTGTCGAAGATAAGGTATCCATAGGTGTGTGGATTTATCTCAGGGCTTTCTATTTTGTTCCATTGATCTATATTTCTGTCTTTGTGCCAGTACCATACTGTCTTAATGACTGTGGCTTTGTAGTAGAGCCTGAAGTCAGGCAAGTTGATTCCTCCAGTTCCATTCTTCTTTCTCAAGATTGCTTTTGTTTTCTTTTCCAATTTGGATTCCTTGTATTTCTTTTTTGCTCTGATTGCTGTGGCCCAAACTTCCAGAACTATATTGAATAGTAGTGGTGAAAGTGGACACCCTTGTCTTGTTCCTGACTTTAGGGGAAATGCTTTCAATTTTTCACCATTGAGGATAATGTTAGCTGTGGGTTTGTCATATATAGTTTATTATGTTGAGGTACGTTCCTTCTATTCCTGCTTTCTGGAGCGTTTTTATCATAAATGGATGTTGAATTTTGTCAAAGGCCTTCTCTGCATCTATTGAGATAATCATATGATTTTTATTTTTCAATATGTTAATGTGGTGAATTACATTGATTGATTTGGGGATATTGAAGAATCCTTGCATCCCTGGGATAAAGCCCACTTGGTCATGGTGTATGATCTTTTTAATGTGTTGCTGGATTCTGATTGCTAGGATTTTGTTGAGGATTTTTGCATCTATGTTCATCAGTGATATTGGCCTGTAGTTTTCTTTCTTTTTTTTTTTTTTTGTGGTGTCTTTGTCAGGTTTTGGTATTAGGGTGGTGGTGGCCTCATAGAATGAGTTTGGAAGTTTACCTTCCTCTGCAATTTTCTGGAATAGTTTCAGTAAGATAGGTGTTAGCTCTTCTCGAAACTTTTGGTAGAATTCAGCTGTGAAGCTGTCTGGACCTGGGCTTTTGTTTGCTGGAAGATTTCTGATGACAGTTTCAATTTCCATGCTTGTGATGGCTCTGTTAAGATTTTCTATTTCTTCCTGGTTCAGTTTTGGAAAGTTGTACTTTTCTAAGAGTTTGTCCATTTCTTCCAAGTTGTCCATTTTATTGGCATATAATTGCTGATAGTAGTCTCTTATGATTCTTTGTATTTCTGAGTTGTCTGTCGTGATCTCTCCATTTTCATTTCTAATTTTGTTGATTTGATTTTTTTCTCTTTGTTTCTTGATGAGTCTGGCTAATGGTTTGTCCATTTTATTTATCTTTTCAAAGAACCAGTTTTTTTCTTTGTTGATTTTTGCTGTGGTCTCTTTTGTTTCTTTTGCATTTATTTCTGCCCTAATTTTTAGGATTTCTTTCCTTCTACTAACTCTAGGGTTCTCTATTTCTTCCTTTTCTAGTTGCTTTAGGTGTAGAGTTAGGTTATTTATTTGACTTTTTCTTGTTTCTTGAGGTATGCCTGTATTGCTATGAACTTTCCTCTTAGCACTGCTTTTATAGCGTCCCACAGGTTCTGTGTAGCTGTGTTTTCGTTTTCATTCATTTCGATGCATATTTTGATTTCTTTTTTGATTTCTTCTGTGATTTGTTGATTATTCAGAAGGGTGTTGTTCAGCCTCCAAATGTTGGAATTTTTAATAGTTTTTCTCCTGTAATTGAGATCTAACTTTAGTGCATTATGGTCAGAGATGATGCTTGGAATAATTTTGTTTTTTTTTTTAAATTTATCAAGGTTAGATTTATGACCCAGGATGTGATCTATCCTGGAAAAGGTTCCGTGTGCACTTGAAAAAAAGGTTAAATTCATTGTTTTGGGGTGAAATGTCCTATAGATATCAACTAGGTCTAACTGGTCTATTGTATCATTTAAAGTTTGTGTTTCTTTGTTAATTTTCTGTTTAGTTGATCTGTCCATAGGTATGAGTGGGGTATTAAAGTCTCCCACTATTATTGTGTTATTATTAATTTCCCCTTTCATGCTTGTTAGCAATTGTCTTACATATTGCGGTGCTCCTATGTTGGGTGCATATATATTTATAATTGTTATATCTTCTTCTTGGATTGATCCTTTAATCATTATGTAGTGGCCTTCTTTGTCCCTTTTCACAGCCTTTGTTTTAAAGTCTATTTTATCGGATATGAGTATTGTTACTCCTGCTTTCTTTTGGTCTTTATTTACATGGAATATCTTTTTCCAGCCCTTCACTTTTAGTCTGTATGTGTCCGTTGTTTTGAGGTGGGTCTCTTGTAAGCAGCATATATAGGAATCTTGTTTTTGTATCCATTCAGCCAGTCTTTGCCTTTTGGTTGGGGCATTCAACCCATTTACATTTAAGGTAATTATTGATAAGTATGCTCCTGTTGCCATTTACTTTATTGTTTTGGGTTCGGGTTTATACGCCATTTTTGTGTTTCCTGTCTAAAGTCTATCCTTTAGTATTTGTTGGAGAGCTGGTTTGGTGGTGCTGAATTCTCTCAGCTTTTGCTTGTCTGTAAAGCTTTTGATTTCTCCTTCATATTTGAATGAGATCCTTGCTGGGTACAGTAGTCGTGGCTGAAGGTTATTATCTTTCATCACTTTAAGTATGTCTTGCCATTCCCTCCTGGCCTGAAGAGTTTCTATTGAAAGATCTGCAGTTATTCTTATGGGGATCCCCTTGTGTG
This sequence comes from Nanger dama, assembly GCA_917880005.1. Taxonomy (NCBI): domain Eukaryota; kingdom Metazoa; phylum Chordata; class Mammalia; order Artiodactyla; family Bovidae; genus Nanger; species Nanger dama. Next base: position 65,606 of record CAKJTW010000259.1, on the reverse strand, counting down.
TTATTTGTTGTTTTTCCCTTGCTGCTTTTAATATTTGTTCTTTGTGTTTGGTCTTTGTTAGTTTGATTAATATATGTCTTGGGGTGTTTCACCTTGGGTTTATCCTGTTTGGCACTCTCTGGGTTTCTTGGACTTGGGTGATTATTTCCTTCCCCATTTTAGGGAAGTTTTCAACTATTATCTCCTTGAGTATTTTCTCATGGTCTTTCTTTTTGTCTTCTTCTACTGGGACTCCTATAATTTGAATGTTGGAACGTTTCATATTGTCTTGGAGGTCTCTGAGGTTGTCCTCATTTCTTTTAATTCGTCTTTCTTTTTCCCTCGCTGATTCATTTATTTCTACCATTCTGTCTTCTATTTCACTAATCCTATCTTCTGCCTCCGATGTTCTACTATTTGTTGCCTCCAGAGTGTTTCTGATCTCATTTATTGCATTATTCATTATATGTTGACTCTTTTTTATTTCTTCTAGGTCCTTGTTAAACCTTTCTTGCATCTTCTCAATCCTTGACCCCAGGCTATTTATCTGTGATTCCATTTTGATTTCAAGATTTTGGATCATTTTCACTATCAGTATTCGGAATTCTTTCTCAGGTAGATTCCCTATGTCTTCCTCTTTTGTTTGGTTTGGTGGGCATATTTCCTGTTCCTTTACCTGCTGGGTATTCCTCTGTCTGTTCATCTTGGTTATATTGCTGCGTTTGGGGTGGCCTTTCTATATTCTGGGAATTTGTGGAATTCTCTTTATTATTGAGCTTCCTCTCTGTGTGTGGGGTTGTATCAGTGGCTTGTCAAAGTTTCTTGATTAGGGAGGCTTGTGTTGGAGTTCTGGTGGGTGGAGCTGGATTTCCTATCTCTGGAGTGCTGTGAAGTGTCTAGTATTGGGTTATGAGACGTCAGTGGTTTTGGAGTATTTTGAGCTGCCTGTGTATTGAAGCTCAGGGGCTTGTTCTTGTGTTGCTGGAGAATTTGCGTGGTATGTCTTGCTCTGGAACTTGTTGGCCCTTGGGTGGTACTCAGTTTCAGTGTAGATCTGAAGGTGTTTGATGAGCTCCTATTGGAAAATGTTCCCTGTATTCAGGAATTCTCTGATGATCTCAGGATTTGGACTTAAGCCTCCTGATTCTGGTTTTCAGATTTATTTTTACAATAGCCTCATGATTTCTCCATCTATATAGCACTAATGTTAAAACATCTAGGTTAAAGATGATAGGTTTCTCCACCTTGAGGGTCGCCCCTACAGGATCGCTGAGTTACTTGGAGGAGAGAAGAGGGAGGGGGTAGTTAGAGGTGAGTGGAATGGGATGAGGTGGAATCAAAAGAGGAAAGAGCAAGCTAGCCCGTAACCACTTTCTTGTGTGTACTGCAAAGTCTGGACCTCTCAGAGGTGGTCACAGGAAGAGGTGAGGGCGGAAGTAGATAGAGGTGGTCAGGAGGATAAAAGAGGGAGATGCAAAGGAGGGATACAGGTCCGGCCAGTAACCAGTTCCCTGAGAGTTCTCCACCTTCTGGAACACACAGAGATTCATAGAGTTGGATAGAGAAGAGGAGGGGGAGGGAGGAGACAGAAGCCACCTGGTGGAGAAAAAGAGAGTCCAAAGGAGGAGAGAGTGGTCAAGCCAGTAATCTCGCACTCATGTAAAATTGGGTACTGAAGATTAGGTTTTTAAAAGTATAAAATTGGCAACAAATACCAAAATGCCAAGATTAAAAATCAGGAGTTGAGATTGGATTTTCAAAGATAAAATATTAAAGAAAAGAAGAAGAAGGAGAAAAAAAAAAGGCTCCAGAATTATTAAAAGACAACAACTTCCACCACCAAAAGGACTATATACAGCATTTGCTTTAAAGATAGGGTTTTTTTTTTTTGAAAAGTAATATTAGGTTATAAAAATAATAAATAGAAATATAGAGGACTTAAAAATTTAAGCAAGTTTAGAAAAAAGATGAAAAAGAAAAGAAGAAAAAACAAATTTTTTTCAAAAAATTAAAAGAAAAAAATTCTTAAAAAAAAAATCACGCTTCCACATCAACCCACCCCCAAAAAAATTTGATCATAAAAGTAGTAACGGTATATCTGGCGCTTTCTCTGTCATTGTGGGCTGTGTGGGGTCGCTACCAAGGCAGTTCCCTCTGTTTGACTTCCTCTGTTTGCTATCTCTTCCGTGTCTGATTTCTGTCTTGACACAGGGAGGGTGGTGGTGGACTCTGCACTGGGCTTGCCCCTTCTCGCGGCGCACACCACTCAGGCTGTCTGTTGCTCTGTGGGATAACCGTCTGGGGCCTGCCCAAGGCTTCATGCACCTCCCAGTCTAAGCCACTCAGGTTTGGCGCTCAGGAAGCCCTCCGAGGCTCGGATTTGGTTGAGCCTGGGCTTTGTTCCCTTCCCAGGTCCGAGTAGCTAGGGAGTTTGGCACGCACAATTGCAGTGACTTCTGGCCTTCCCGGTTGCTCAGTTTTCTGGGAGGACAGCTGGGGCTCTTTCTCAGGCAGATGATGACTGTCCAGAGCCCCCCAGAAATCTTAATAAGCAAAGAAACCTGCTTGCACTTTGGTAGGTAATGTCTCTCTTGAGCTGCGATTGCCCCCTTTCAGCACTTAATGCTCTGGCTGCCTGTCGCCAGAGGGGGATGGTCTGCAGCCGGCTATTTCCGATCCGTCCTTTGTTCTGTGCGCGGGCCTTTCAGTATCTTATGTTCAAGCATTTCGCTTGTTAGCTATCCCACAGTCTGGTTTGCTAGTCCAAGATAGTTTGTTCTAGCCACATGTGGACCCGGTTCTGGCCCCGTTATGACCCGATTCTCGAGAAAAGCCCTGCACCCTACATCTCCTGTGGCCCAATTCTTAGAAAGCACTGTTGCTGGCGCCTCGTGCTCCTCCCCTGCCCAACCCCCACTGCTACTGTCGGATGCAGGCGTTTGCGCTGCTTATCCGCTGGGGGTTTTACTGTTGAACTTGTAATCTGTTGGTTTTAATTATTTATTTATTTTTCCTTCCTGTTATGTTGCCCTCTGTGCTTCCAGGGCTCGCCCCCAGACACAGCTGTGAGAATGCTTCCTGATGTTAGGAAACCTCTCTTTTTAAGAGTCTCTTCCTGGGACGAGATTCCCTTCCTGGGACGGGGCTCCCTCCCTACTTCCTTTGTCTCTTTTTTCATCTTTTATATTTATTCCTACCTGGTTTTGAAGCCAATGATCTGCTTTGCTGGATGCCTGATGTCCTCTGCCAGCAATCAGAAGTTGTTTTGTGGAATTTACTCAGTGTTGAAATGTTCTTTTGATGAAGTAGTGAGGGAGAAAGTGTTCTCCCCATCCTATTCCTCTGCCATCTTTTCTCTCTCCAGTATTTCTAAATAGAGGAATATTTGTCCTCTGATTTTCCATTGAACTCTTTCTACCTTATGCTGATCTAATACTGAGATACACTCATTCTCTAGTTCTTTATTCCAGCTATTAAGTTTTTAGCTCTAGAATTTTTATTTGTTTTTGTAATCATTTCCTTGCCAAGATACATATCTTGTGAGTTAGTTTGATGAGCATTTTAATCATGGCTGTTTAAGTTCTCTGTCAGTGGAATCTAGGAAAAGGGTACAGGTGAATCTATTTTCAGGGCAGAAACAGAGATGAAGACCTAGAGAACAGCTGGGAACACACCGCGGTGGTCAGGAGAGGGCAGGATGAATTGAGAGAGCAGCACTGACTCATATACACTGTCACATGGGAAACAGATGGCTGCAGGAAGCCGCTCCATGGCACAGGGAGCTCAGCTAGATGCTCTGTGACGACCTGAAAGGGTGGGATGGTGGATGGGGTGGGAGGGAGGCTGGGGAGGGAGGGTATATGTGTATACTTACGGCTGATTCACGTTGTTGTACAGCAGAAACTAACAGAACATTGTAAAGCAATGATCTTCCAGTAGTAAAAATAATAAATTAACAAAATAAAAAAATTTCTCTATCTAATAACTAATAGCTGGATACTCTGGGATATTCTTTCCAATGTTTCCTTTTGCCTCTTGAGCTTCCATGAAATCTCTTTTGTATAAGTATTTGTTTAAATGATAGACATTGAAGATGAAAAATTGTCAAAATTCTTCAGAAAGGATTTTGTTTTGCTTCTTCTACTTAAGGATAGATTTAGGAGTAACACATCTTATTTAGCTCATTCTTAGTGGGACACTTGGCTTAAACCAAATTTATGGCACTGTCAGAAGCAGAATTCTCCATAGAGAAAGTGGACACTAAAGTTATGATAACTTTACTGATATGTCACAGCTTTCACTTCAGGCTTCACTGCTAGGTCATTTTTAACCTTAATTTAGTTCTCTGTACTTCAACCCTCCCAGCCCTCTGACCATTGGTGTTTCTGCAGGAAACCAGACCCAGGTGCTGCCCCAGTGCAACGACTCTGTGTCCGAACCAGCAGGCTCTGCGGCCTCAGAGGAGAGCGCCCCCTACTGCTCAGGTGAGGGTCCCACAGGACAGAAGACCCTTCTTACCCCCTGCTCCCTTGCCCCCTCACCACGCGAAACCGCCCCATTTCTCTCTCCTCAGACCGCAGGCAGCTCCGCCTGGTGGACGGGGGCGGTCCCTGTGCCGGGAGAGTGGAGATCCTTGACCATGGCTCCTGGGGCACCATCTGTGATGACGGCTGGGACCTGGATGATGCCCACATGGTGTGCAGGCAGCTGGTCTGTGGAGAAGCCCTCAATGCCACAGGGTCTGCTCACTTTGGGGTGGGATCAGGGCCCATCTGGCTGGACGACCTGAACTGCACGGGAAAGGAGTCCCACGTGTGGAGGTGCCCTTCCCGGGGCTGGGGGTGGCACGACTGCAGACACAAGGAGGATGCCGGGGTCATCTGCTCAGGTGCGCGCTGCACACTGTCCACAGGCTGGAGGAGGGGGTGGGGCCCTGGAGGACGGGGGTCTGAGCCCTGAAGGAGAGATGCTGAAAGGACCAGAGAAGGAAGCTTCTTCCCGTGGAGCCTGTGTTTCCAGCAGACGTGAAGAGGAAATGCTTTCACTTCCTCCTGCAGCAGCTGAGATTCTGGTCCTTTTTCTCAATAGTGTTTCCTGGCAGAGCCGTTTCTGACAGTTTCCACGTGAAAGCAGGGCTCTCTCCAGTTCCCTGTGGTAGTACAGTCTGGTGATCCTGTGGATTATGTAATGAAAGCACAGATTTACTCTACTCAGTTCTGTATGCTAGGAGTCTGATGAAGGTCTCTGTGCGTGAATATCCCTGTGTCCACAGGGCTGCGTTCTTCCTGGAGGCCCCCTTTCCCAGCCTTTCCTGGTTTCTGGGTGGTCTCATTCCTTGGCTTGGGTCTTTCTTCCTCTCCAACAACAGTGCCTCTTCTGCCCATTCTTCCTCACTCACATTCCCTCTGACTAGTACTGGGAAAGGTTGTCCATTTCTAAGGAGAGTGGGGCTAAGGAGGTGTTTAAACTGGGGTCTAAACATCCCAAGGTCCTTAAGTTAGTTACATCTGTAAAGCCCCTTTTGCCAGGTCAGGTAACATATTCACAGGTACTAAGGATTGGTATGTGGACATTTGTGGCTCCATTATTTTGCTTCCCTCCCCAAATACCCACATTACATTCCATCCACAAACTGTTTTAGAGTTTTTTTCAGGAAGCAGGAGTCAGTTCTCCATCCTGCAGGCACCCGGCTGGTCTTTCAGTTTGTATCCACTACATTATCGTGGTAGAAATAGAAAGGCAGACACAAACGAATAAAGTCAGGGAAAAGTGAGGCAGTGATAGTCTTGTCAACTAGTGGGTATCTCCGCAGTTGGGTCAGGGATGTATGGTCACAGTTTCTGGGAGAGAGGAAGAGCTAGAGCATTGAGCGGAGGGCTCACTGTGTCCCATCTCCTTCCTTTAAACCTTAGAGTTCCTGGCCCTCAGGATGGTGAGCGAGGACCAGCAGTGTGCTGGGTGGCTGGAAGTTTTCTACAATGGGACCTGGGGCAGTGTCTGCCGTAACCCCATAGATGACATCACTGTGTCCATGATCTGCAGATAGCTTGGCTGTGGGGACAGTGGAACCCCTGACACTTTTGTTGCTCTTAGAGAAGGTTCTAGACTCCGGTGGGTAGATGGAATCCAGTGTCAGAAAACTGACACCTCTCTCTGGCAGTGTCCTTCTGACCCTTGGAAATACAGTTCCTGCTCTCCCAAGGAGGAAGCCTATATCTCGTGTGCAGGTGACTTACTGTTTCTGTGTCTGTCTCAACCCCGAACGATGTTGTTAGAGTGATTTTATGCTTTCCAGTCTAAGTGATGATTTTAAGTTGAGTCTACAAAATGTCTATGTGCCTGTGTCTGTGTTTGTATTTGTTATGGGGTATGGAGAGCAATAAATGATGAAAAGTTACAGTTATTTCAGCTGATGATCACATGCACTGAATGTCTCAGACCAGGAGATAATGAGCCTGTGTTTTCACATGTCATTTGCACTGAGTCAGACCTTAAATAATCTTATGTGGGGATAGGACCACCCCCTGCTGTTCCTGATCCACTGTTTCCCTGTTGTTTGCAGGAAGAAGACCCAAGAGCTGTCCAACTGCTGCCCCCTGCACAGGTACGTCAGCCCACCCCCTCCCCATGGCTCCCAGGGGCTCCTTCCTCCCAACAGGCAGTCACAGGAGGGGCTGCTGCCTTTTCAGACAGAGAGAAGCTCCGGCTCAGGGGAGGAGACAGCGAGTGCTCAGGGCGGGTGGAGGTCTGGCACAGCGGCTCCTGGGGCACCGTGTGTGATGACTCCTGGAGCCTGGCAGAGGCTGAGGTGTTATGTCAGCAGCTGGGCTGTGGCTGGGCCCTGGAAGCCGCGCGGGCCATGACATTCGGCCATGGAAATGGGAGCATCTGGCTGGACGAGGTGTGGTGCAGGGGCCGGGAGTCCTCCCTGTGGGACTGTGCTGGGGGCCCTGGGGGCAGAGCGACTGCAAGCACGAGGAGGACGCTGGCGTGAGGTGCTCTGGTGAGTGAGGGGCTCAGGGTCCACCCTGGGTGAGCTGGGGCAGCATGGGGGCAGGGGGGCTGGGCCAGGCGTGGTGGGGAGTTTGTGTTCAGAGAGTGTCTGGGTGCTGGGGCTCTGATCTAGCACAGTGTAGCTGATCCCCTGTAATCTTTGGTCTTTGTCCTGGAAAAGGTGAATTTGAGCTCTTCAATGTCCAGCCTCTGCAGTTTCAAAATATGAGTGATCTCATGCATTGGATGGGCCACCCTAGTGGCTCAGCTGGTAAAGAATCCAACTGCAATGCAGGAGACCTGCATTTGATCACTGGATCAGGAAGAGACCCCAAGAAGGGAATGTCTACCCACTCCAGTATTCTTGCCTGGAGAACCCAATGGACAGAGGAGCCTAGTGGGCTACAGTTCATAGCGTTGCAAACAGACACAGCTGAGTCACTAACACTTCACTTCTCAACCATTTGCCATCTTTAATGCTGTCAGACTCCTTGGGGGTGAGGAATCACTCTACTTTTGGCATTTATGTCCCCATAATGCAACATAAATTTTCATTTTATTTGTAATATGCTTGCATTAAAGTTTATAGATTAGGGACTTTTCTGGTAATCCAGTGGTTAGGACTCTGCACTTTCACTGCTAGCACCTCTGGGTTCAATTTCTGGTCAAGGAACTAAGATCCCACAAGCATTATATAGTAGTCAAAAGAAATAGGTAGTTTATAGATTAATTGAGCATATTTACCAAATACAAAAGCAGACAAGTGTTTTGATAACATCTCTGTGCTGCCCTGCATGTGAAAGATATTTAAAAATGTATTGAAGTATTGAAATTTGTGAGTCATCTTATAATTTAAGAAGAGCACTGTGTGTTTAAGGTTGCAATGACATGTACAAAGTCTATGGTATATGGTGGCCTTAACATTAAGCCATGTTGGTGGATCATTGACTCAGAGCTTATGGTCAGCTAAGGTCTAATTTCCTCCAGATATTTCAGTTGTCAAAAGAAAACACTCTTTCTCTGGAAGAGAGTATTTATCCATCTGAGGGCCTGTGTGGTCCCTGGGAGAGGCCATCTGTGGATGCACCTGCGATACTCTTTGTGGACATTTGGGAACATGTGTCAAGATAACTAAAAGCAGAGTTGATTTATGAGTGAGGAACTCAGATTTTCCCTGTGTCCACTCTGCCTCTCATTGTGATTTCACATCTTTCAGCTGTGAGAGGAGAACATTTAAATTGTTGTTATGCTCCTACTGTTCCTGGGCATCTCCTTGCTATTGTGTAGCCTGGAAGCAGATCTTCCCAGAGCTCCTGTATGAGCACAGGTCTCCTGTGATGCAGAATTTCTGTATGAACTGAGGCCCCAGGGACCACATGGACCTGATCTGAGAGGACAGCCTGGATCCATCCTCACTGTAACTGGTGTGAAATAGTCTGAGCCTCCTGTCCACACCTGGCTCCCAGGGATTCTTTGTTATCCTCACTTGTTTAACACGCTTCCAACATCCTGTCCAGTTCCTTTGTCTCAGTTCTAATTATGCTTCTCTTTGCTTTTTCAGGCTCTTCTCTAGAGAGGAAGCTGATCTTGGGGAAGGAGAAGAGAGCCCTTGCCTACTCCAGGGGAGAGAGGGGACCCTGGGTACGATGATGTTAAACTCAGTGTCCCAGGAACATCCACAGTGACTTTCCTGTGATGTTGTATTAAATACAAGATGATGCCTCATATATTCTAATTGCCTGTATTTCAATAGAAGCTGACCTGTGATGGTGTTATATGGAAATTGCTCAAAATGAAATATTCTGATTCAAGTAACTTTTTCTTTTTCTTTGTTAATAATTACCAAGTTCCATGTCAAATGCTTTTAGATGATTGGTCCTCAAACACCATTTTCCTCAAAGGAAATACATGATGAGAGCACTGCCCTGTTTTCCCACCTCCATCAAAGGCTAATGAGGCCATGACTTTGCCTGGAAACACAAATGCTCCAGGTCACTCTTACTTAGAAACAGCATCTAAACTTGGTCCACATTCGTACTCTCCTTCCTAGCAAGATGAATTTGCCAACCAGAAAATATAGTCAGAACCTGATAGAGTTATTTTTGGGAATGCTTAGGACTCTAAGCCCTGGAGACAGCATCTCAGTAGCTCTGAGAAAATTGCTCCAAGGAGGCAGGAGGAGAAGTCAGCCTATAAACAAGTTTGCAACAAAGGGAGCGGGCAGTCTGAACATCAAAGATCAGGTACCAAGTTAAGGAATGTAGCCTTCTATGTGTGGGAAGATGCAAGCCTCCGGACTCACTGGACTCAATCCTTCCATATGAAGCTCAGCTATCTGGGGGCAACCCTGGTTCCCTGTTCACCTGTTCACCTTATGGAGTGGCAGATGGCGGCTTCTTGCTTTTCCCCAGCTCCTCAACCATCACCATGGGGGGTGGCAGCATCCCCAGGATCAAAGTTTTGGGAGCCCTCATTCACATTTGGAGGCCAGAAATCACTGATGGCTGTGACATTTCTTGTTTATTGATATGGCAGGAGATTTCACAAACTCATGGAAAAAACCCGATCCTGAACATTCCTGTATGTTCTCCTTGAGATGTCACATCACCTGTTTTAACCTGTTCTTGGTCATCAGACTTGGATGTGAGTTTCAAAGTTGGAGTTTGCTGTTGGGAGAAAAGGTATACAGTTTTCCTTATCCTGCCTAAGTGTTCACAGGCCAATTAAAACTCTAACTCTACCTAAGTACCTCTCCCTTTTTCATCTCTCATTCCCCAGGTTACTTTATCTGTTTATTTCTCAAGCAGATATAGATTCCTCCTTGCTCTCTCCCATGTCCTCAGTTCAGTTCAGTTCAGTTCAGTCGCTCAGTGGTGTCCAACTCTTTGCGACCCCATGAATCACAGCACACCAGGCCTCCCTGTCCATCACCAACTACTGGAGTTCACTCAAACTCAGGTCCATCGAGTCCGTGATGCCATCCAGCCATCTCATCCTTTGTCATCCCCTTTTACTCCTGCCCCTAGTCCCTCCCAGCACCAGAGTCTTTTCCAATGAGCCAACTCTTCACATGAGGTGACCAAACTACTGGAGTTTCAGCTTCAGCATCATTCCTTCCAAAATAATCCCAGGGTTGATCTCCTTCAGAATGGACTGGTTGGATCTCCTTGCAGCCCAAGGGACTCTCAAGAGTCTTCTCCAATACCACAGTTCAAAAGCACAGTTCCTCAGCACTCAGCCTTCTTCACAGTCCAACTCTCACATCCATACATGACCACTGGAAAACCAAAGCCTTGACTAGACAGACCTTTGTTGGCAAAGTAATGTCTCTGCTTTTCAATATGCTATCTGGGTTGGTCATAACTTTTCCTCCAAGGAGTAAGCGTCTTTCAATTTCACGGCTGCAATCACCATCTGCAGTGATTGTGGAGTAGGTTATCAAATCTTTATGAATCCATTCTTTCCATATCTTCGTCCTTTTTCTTCAGGACATTACCAGTTCTTGTCTGTTCAATTATCTATCCTTCTGAGTGAATTATATCAGCTCATCTGTGTCTTTAGCTGATGGATGGCAAATTGGTGCTCACCCACACCCTGTATTCACGTGGGACAGGAGGGCAAGAAAGTGGAGACCTAGGCAGAGGAGATCCAGAAGAAGGAATATAGATGGGAAGATCAGGTACATTTGCCTATTTACGTTTCAAAGATGTGGATGGAGAGATCTGATATGATTGAATTCTTTTTTTTCTTTTTTTAAAATCTTTTATTTTATTTTATTATTTATTTATTTTTTACCTTACAATATTGTATTGGTTTTGCCATACATCAACATGAATCCACCACGAGGAAGTTCAGTTCAGTCTCTCGGTCGTGTCCGACTCTTTGCGACCCCATGGACTGCAGCAAGCCAGGTTTCCCTGTCTCTCGCCAACTCCAAGAGCTTGCTCAAACTCATGTCCATTAAGTCAGTGATGCCATCCAAGCACCTCATCCTCTGTTGTCCCCTTTTCCTCCCACCTTCAATCCTTCCCAGTATCAGTCTTTTCAAATGAGTCAGTTACTCCCATCAGGTGGCCAAAGTATTGGAGTTTCAGTTTTAGCATCAGTCCTTTCAATGAACATTCAGGACTGATCTCCTTTAGGATGGACTGGTTAAATCTCCTTGCAGACCAAGGACTCTCAAGAGTCTTCTCCAACACCATACTTCAAAAGTATTAATACATAAGCACTCAGCTTTCTTTATAGTCCAACTCTCTCATCCATACATGTCTACTGGAAAAACCATAGCTTTGACTAGACGGACCTTTGTTGGCAAAGCAATATTTCTTCTTTTAATATGCTATTTAGGTTGGTCATAGCTTTTCTTCCAAACATTTTTAATTTCATGGCTGTAGTCACCATCTGCAGTGATTTTGGAGCCCCCCAAAATAAGTGAGCCACTGTTTCCCCATCTATTTCCCATGAAGTGATGGGACCATATGCCATGATTTTCGTTTTGTGAATGTTGAGTTTTAAGCCAAATTTTTCACTCTCCTCCTTCACTTTCATCAAGAGGCTCTTTAGTTCTTCCTCACTTTCTGCCATAAGGGTTGTGTCATCTGCATACCTGAGATTATTGATATTTCTCCTGACAGTCTTGATTCCAGCTTGTGCTTCATCCAGTCCAGCATTTCTCATGATGTACTCTGCATATAAGTTAAATGAGCAGAATGACAACATACAGCCTTGACATACTCCTTTCTGGATTTGGAACCAGTCTGTTGTTCCATGTCCAGTTCTAACTGTTGCTTCTTGACCTGCATAGAGATTTCTCAGGAAGCAAGTCAGGTTTTCTGATATTCCCATCTCTTGATGAATTAAATCTAGAACTTAAATAAAGAATTTCAGGCTAATGGGCTTCTCTGAAAACACACTGTTTCAAGATTGCTTTAATCTGGTTACTACTGAAAATGTAAATGTGATCCTGCTGTGATTCTTCAGGGTAGAGAGAGCTGTCCTGTAGGAGTGGCCAAGTAAGTATTACATTTCACAATACCCCCCTGCCCCTAGTTTCACTGTGGACATGTGGAGAAGCTGCTAAACTAATATGAGACCTGAGGGTGATGGCCTGGTTGTGAGTTGAACCCACCCAGTCCCTGGCTGATGGCTCTGCATGGTGTCCAGGGCTCAGATCTATAGTCACGCTTGCAGTCTTCATAGTTTTAGGCTGTGCTTGGGGATGGGAAGATACCCAGGACTCTCCCAGGGCAGCTTACATAGCTATTCACCATTGGGAAGTAATGAAATAAATGATATATGATGAAAGAAATAAAGAATACCCACCAAGAAGCTCAGTGAACTCCAAAAAACACAGATAAACAATCAAATTCAGAAAAAGAATATGTGAACAAAATAAGATTAAAAACATTTATTATCATTATTGTTATTGTTTTAAAGTTTTGGCTTTAGTGGGTCTTTGTTGCTGCACTTGGGCTTTCTTTAGTTGCAGCAAGCAGGCACTACTTCTCTTTGTGGACAGCAGCCTTCTCTATGCCTTCTCTTGTTTGGAGCACACCCTCTAGGAGCTCAGGCTTCAGCAGTTGCAGAATGCAGGTTCCTGTTTGTGGTTTGTGGGTCTTAGAGCATGGGCTCAGCATTTGTTGTGCATGGGCTCTGAGTCACTCCACAGAATAAATTCAGTTTTTGTTTTTTTTTTTTTAAAGACTGAAATCATTAAAAAGGAAGCAAACAGGGAGTTTGCTGTTGGTTTAGTGGTTATGATTTGATGCTTTCACTGCTGTGCCTGGATTCAGTCCTGGTCAGAGAACTGAGATCCCTGAAGCTGTGCAATGAGGCAGAAGAAGAGAAGGAATCAAACAGAAATTCTTTTAAGATTACAATGAATGGAATGCAACAAAATGGAAAAATGCTACAGAAAGCATCAGCAATAGCAGAAGAATGTTTGAGGCAGAAGACAAGACAATTGAAATTACCCAGCCAGAGGAGAAAGAAGAAAAAGAATGAAAAAGTGTGAAAGAACCTGTGTGAACTGTGGGGTAACATTCACAGTAACAACCTGCACATTATTGGTGTCCCAGAAGGAAAAGAGAGGGAGAAAGGGACAGAGACTGTACTTAAAGAAATAATACCAGATAAGTTCCACATCTGATAAGATTTAGACATTCAAGTTCATGTAGCTAATAGGTCACTCCTCAGAGTTCATTCAAAATGATTGTCTCCAAGACACATTGTTTGTAATCAACTCAAAGAGAGAATTTTAGAAGCATGGGCTTCCCTGGTGGTGCAGAGGTTAAAGCGTCTGCCTGCTATGTGGGAGACCTGGGTCCGATCCCTGGGTCAGGAAGATCCCCTGGAGAAGGAAACGGCAACCCACTCCAGTACTCTTGCCTGGAGAATCCCATGGATGGAGGAGCTTGGTGTGGGCTACAGTCCAAGAGCCGCAAAGAGTCAGACATGACTGAGCAACTTCACTTTCAAGATAAAAGCAAATGCTCACAAAAAGAAATTCTCTAAAGAATCTTGTGGTACATATACACAATGGAGTATTACTCAGCCATTAAAAAGAATAAATTTAAATCAGTTCTAATGAGATGGATGATACTGGAACCAATTATACAGAGTGAAGTAAGCCAGAAAGAAAAGCACCAATACAGTATACTGACACATATATATGGGACTTAGAAAGATAGTAATGATGACCCTGTATGTGAGACAACAAAAGAGACACAGATGTATAGAATGGACTTTTGGCCTCTGAGGGAGAGGGAGAGGGTGGGATTATTTGGGAGAATGGCAATGAAACATGTATACTATCATGTAAGATATGAAGTGCCAGTCTATGTTCGATACAGGATACAGGATGCTTGGGGCTGGTGCACGGGGATGATCCAGAGAGATGATATGGGGTGGGAGGTGGGAGGGGATTCGGCATTGGGAGATCGTGTACACCTGTGGCGGATTCATGTCAATGTATGGCAAAACCAATACAGTATTGTAACGTAGAATAAAGTAAAAATAAAATTAAAAAAATTTAAAAAAAAGGATATCACCAGACTTCTCAGAAGAAAGCTGGCAAGCCAAGAGAGAAAGGGATGATATATTCAAACTGATGAAAGAAAAAAAAACCTGCAAGCCAAGAATACTTTTCTCAGGAAGGTTGTCTTTCAGAAATGAAGATGAGTTAAAAACTTTCCCCAAACAACAACAGTTGAGGGAATCCACCAACAGAGTTTTGTCTTACAAGATTGCTGAGGGGAGTTCTTAGGTCTCCCACCTTGCAGGCAGATGCTTTAACCTCTGAGCCACCAGGGAAGCCCAAATGAAGGATAATAATTATTATATTAAAGAAATGAAACTATACAACAGCCTCGTGAACTTAAATGTGCAATGCAATTCCGATATTCTAACACTGAATATGGTAGTGTGCTAACGAGTTAGCTCTAGTTTAAGGTGAGCATTAAAATAACTATAGAGAAAAATATTTTGTTAGTGACATACAATATAAAGAGAGATAAATTCTGACATCAAAAGGAGAAAGTATAGGAGAGGATCAAAAGGTAGAGCGCTTGTATGTGATTGAAATTAATTTGTTATCAGTGTAATATAGACTATTGTGTCTTTAAGATGTTTTATGTGAGACATGCAGTGACAAAAATGTAAAAACCTACAGTAGATTCACAAAAAGTAGAGAGAGAAAAATCAAAGCACATTATTATCCAAAACGATCAATTCACAGTTCTAACTGTTGTACAGAAAAGTCGAATTCTCCTGGTCTCTACAGCATCCTTCAGTATCAGCCCCAGAGGAACTTCCCTTCACAAAGTGAAAGACTAATTAGTCTGTTTGTTATTTTAAGCCAAAGAACTCTTTCTGCACCTCGTCTCCTTCCATATGTCATATAGATGGTGTGGCTGTACTTTTGTAATTGCAAATTTTCTTCTTGTGACGTTCCTGTGTGGTTTTAATTGAAAAACTGCCGAGTGATAAGTCATCCAAATACCCTGTCTCCACTGTTGGGTCTGATTAAGACTTAATAAGAAGCCACATGTGAGTGTGTTGTGGTTTGTCTTGTGTATCCTTAGAGACAGAGATTTGCAGTGTTTGTTGTGATGTATCTATCTGGTGGTGATATGCACCTTCTTTTTGAAAATCAAATTTTGGCCTGTTAATTGCTGAAAACATTTATCTTTAAAACAAAAATGTCAATTAGCTAAATGATGCCCTCAAAAATAGTTCTTCATATTTAAGATAATTTCTCTTAAATATCTAGCATAGTGCCATTCAATCATTCAATAAACCTTAGCTGAGCATCTATTAACTTACAGAGAGTAGAAATACAGAGCTTATACTCAGGTACAGACCTCACTCCAATCCTGGGCCCTGGCAGGGCCTCAGCAGATGCCTGTAGCCTGTAGGAGCCTTGGATAGCATGCCCAGATGGGGAAGGATTCGATGATAAGGAAAAGAGAATCTGATCACAGACTTTCAGATGTTAAAGGAGGAACACATTTTGCTGTATTTCCAGTATTCTTAGGCTGGTCCTCAGACTGGACTCAGCTGCACCAAAGCTCCATGTGCAGTAGAGCATCAGGTCATAGAGTTCAAGTCTGACCAGCCACTCAGCCTTTGAACTCTGAATGCCATTCCAGGGGCACTAATCTTGGATTTAAGTGGCTTAAGAATGACCACCCACAAGAAATCGATAGCTCTGGAGTTGGCAATTACATCAACTCTGAACAGAGGTGGATTAATCATGAAGCTAACAAAGCTTCACCTTCACAGCCTCTCCTTACCCCAGCCCCTTCCAAGTCCTGGGAGGGGAGCCCTAGGACTGTGCTCATAAGAGTATAGGTTTTGAATGTGCCATTTTCTTGAGTTGAGGGGGAAAAATTCAGCAAAATTATTTCTTAACCGAAAGTGAAGTAGTTAATTATCTACATGGAGCACTAAACCCAGGAATCAGATTTGTTCAGGAAATCAGGAAACAACTCAGGGGGCTTAGAGATGCATGCTGCCTTTTCATTAGTACAGGACTGGTGGACGGTAAGAACAGAATCAGAGATGGTGGACTGGCTAACTCCAGAGGAGAGAAGAGCTGTTTAAGGATGAATGCCAAGATGCTAAGAGACAAATTTGGGAAACTGAGCCTGCCTGTTAGCACAGAGTGATGTAAAGGGAACAGGAGCTGCACCAGGAGTGGGTGCTCTTAGGATTTAGATCTAGTGAGAATCAACCAAGCCCAACAGAGGAAGCAAGGTGGGATCAGAGGGAGCAGCTTAAGACGAAGACACAGAAGGAAGAGGAGATCCAGGAAAGGACCTGCTTCACGTGACAGATTCTGTCTTCAAGTCTTCTTTCTCCTTGTATCCATCTCTGCTGCTGGAAAAAGTGACCCGCAAATCTCAGTTGCAACACACACACACACGTGTACACACACACACACATACACACACATACACAAATGAACACATACTTACATACTCATATACAGACACACATACACACACACTCATCACAACCTACAGACGTCTGTGGTCTGTGAGGCTCTTACACAGGCACCATCTGGAGCAGGAGCCTCTGGGGCAGGAGAAAGAGAGAGACTAGAGGCACACTTGGGCTTTTCCGGCCTCCACTCAGAAGCGGCACAGGTGACTCCGCCCACGCCTCGCTGGCCACAGGGAGTCACCGGGGAGCAGAAACGCAGCTGTTTGACGAGCGTCGCTGTCTACGCACATCCTTCAGTGGAACTCCTGGGAGAGTGCTGTCAGTTTTTTCTCACCTTGAGAAGCTTCTTAGGTACAGCTTTGTGCAGAGATGGAACGGGATCTGACCCTCCGGGAGTGGGATTTGAAGGCATTTTCTATCTGGCTCCTTTGTCCGGTGTGTCTCTGACTCCTTACTCCACTCCAGCTTGTTCGAATGGGATTAATCAGATTTGTGTCTCCCCTGCTCCCACCTCCCTTCCCCACTCAGTATCACTAACTGCAGGGTGACTGTCAGCGTTTGTTCATGCGTTCATTTCTTATCTGATATTTGTTAGGCTTTTTCTATGCATCTTTACTTGACCTTATGGAGGCATTGAAGAACAAGACACAATATTTGCTCTCAAAAAACACCACTTTAGAGACAAAAAGTTTTTACAGATTAAATAGACACAGCAGTAATTCTGAACTAGAAGAATCAGAAAGCGTTCACAGAGATGACAGCTCTGTGCATTTAAAAACAAAGGAAGTTATACATATTTTCTTTCTGTAGTGGGCTTGAAATTGTGTCCTCTAGATTCAAATATACATGAATGTGATATTTGCTATTTTTATAACTGATTTCATCTTATGCAGTAGCAAGGGGTGTTTACATGGACTTGAAATTTCCATGAAGTTAACAAAGACTCCCCATTTAAAATTTGTCCCCCAAGTTAGCTCGGATTTATGTTAATAATTATCTTGTCAGCTCCAGTTCAAGCTCCCTACTGAGACTGGTTTTCCTCTATTTCAGGAGGCATCTTCTTGTCTCTCATCCCACAGATGGTGTCTGGGATGAGGGGGCTTCTTCCTTTCCAGCAGTAGCAAGGAAGGGCCCTTTGTTGCATGCTCTCCACTTAGAATCTGCTTGTCTTTGATTTAGTAGCATTTATCTGCTCTGGTCTCTGGGTATCTGATGTTGCACCATGGAGGAATGAAGGAGGCCAATTCAGTGCCATATTCTTTGTTTGATGTTGCCAGTAATATACTGTAAAGGGTTGAACAGAGATGATGGGTTGGACCTCAGTCAGCTCATGACCAAGCTCATCCCATGCCCTTGTGATGAAGTGGTCTTTAGTAAAGAAGCCTTTACAAATCTTGGTCCCAGCCATGCAAGGAACACAGATGGTGAGGTGGGTCTCCAATACTTTGGTGTAACAACTCAATTAATTATTTCCTTTTGAAGTCATATAGTTCTTTTTAATTCAAAAATATTTTGTATGTTAGTCACTCTGATTGGTCCCGAAAATGTCCCTCTACCAAGGATATTTAATTATTAACTTTCCTAGCAAAGAGATTACTGAACCTCTGAAATCTCCATATTTTCATGGTGATTTGGGAATAATAATGCTACATATTGTATTGCTTTACAATCCATAAGACTGAATAAACAGTTAGTCTAAGTTAAAGGACAGGATTCTTCCTGCTCTTAACTTCTGCACTTCTAATTCAATATAGAACTTGTTAAACTAAAATTTTTATAACAAAGTTTCTTCCTGTTACAGTTATGTGTGGTTTGAACTGAAAATATGCCAAATGATAAATATATAAACATCCGAACCACATGGCCCTATCTGATTAAGACCAGAACAGGAGGCTTCATGGTGTTCACCTGTCAGTGTGCTGAGGTTTGTCTTCTCTATCTTCAGATACACAAAGATGCAGTGTTTATACGTATTTAGAACTGGCTCTCTCAGCACTGCTCTTGGAATGGGGCTAGCCTTGTTTCTGGTATTGCAGCTGACTGCATTCATTGCAGAGAAGTGTAGAAGTGAACCATACACAGCTTATGCCACGTAATCATATTGAAATAGCATCACAAGAAGTGACACAACTTGCACTGTGCTGTTAAGTCCTCACACCAAGTTAAATTATATCTCAAAAGATTGCTTTTGATTGAAATGATTTGTGCAAAATACCTGGCTGACATTCATTCATTCAGGTATCCAACAGACATCATTTAGGATTTTTAATTAGCAGGCATTGGGGATAAGGAGGTGAATTAGACACAGAACCTTTACCAACTCCATTTATAAAGTAAAATTAGCAAGTAAACAACTTAATTCATGAGGTTCACAGTTGGTAAGGTTGAGGTTCATGAGCAGAGGAACCTCTCTCTGGGGCACAGAGAGAAGGGGCGATGTGTGGAACACTCACAGCTCTGGCCCCAATCACCGCCAAGCATGTGTCCTGGGAGAGTTCTGACAGCTCCAGCCAAGGCTCCAGGAAACAGAACTGAATTCCTGCTCTAGAGCCCTGGATTCCTGGGATGGAGTGGAGAGAGGGGCCCTAATATCGCTTCTCTGCCAAGACGAGGTACTGCTGTTGACTGCTGGTTATATCTCTCACTAATGCCAACTCATTTAATTCTAACCAAAACTCTGTCATCTATACACAAGTATAACTCTCCTTTTACAGACAAAGCCACTATACAGAGAATGTAAGGACCCTGTTCAAGGTCACACACTTGGCATGTGGCTGAGCTCTGAGTCAGGCCAGGGCAGACTGGTTCCTGAGCCTGTTCCCCTGACCCCTGAAGTTCACATGGATACAGCTGGGTTAGTGTCCTCCCTAAAGCTTTCCTCCTTCAAATCTTGGATGAGATTAGACACTGAGATTTCCTTATGTGTCAGGAAGACGAATCTTCATCAGAGGGTGAGTTGGTCCATGTTGACCTGCATCCCCAGCTCTGGGGTAGAGGGTACTGCCTGGGCACACCCTGCCAGCGCTGGTTTAGCCCCTCCTTCCAGCCCACTCCATCCTCATAACAGGGTATAGCATTCCTAACAGTATGTTACCTGCAAGGTCTCAATCCTGAGGTAAGACCATGTGTACCTGGTTCACTAATCGCATCTCTGTGTCATCCTGTGGGAGGAATGACTGGACTCCAGGAAGCACGTCCTATGTTCTAGTTGTTTGTCTGGTGGTTTCTGGCGATGCTGCAGAGTCCATACCTGGGTAAGGAGTGATGACTCTGGGGCCCAGGGGGAGTACAGCATCGACTCTGGTGACTCAGCAGATCCTGTTCCTACTCCAGTCCCTGAGTTTACATTTCTGGTTTTGATCTTTATAATCAGTTATTGTCACTACTGTTTTAAGCATCCAGAGGAGATGGGGTTCATGTACAGATGGAGGCTTGGAAGTCAGAGGAACACAGGGCAAATGAGTGACAGTTGTAAAATAATGGGTTAATGTTAGCATATTTAGAGGGAGAAATGCATATGTTCAATTGATTTTCTCCCTTTTCATTTACCTGAGTCTCAAGGACAGAGAAGCTATGTCTGCTGACCAGGATGAGGTGTTCTTCCAGTGGGGATGTGACAGGCCTTGGACTGGTCCACAGCTGCCCTCAGGTGTGGGAGGGGGAGGCTGTGAAGCCGTCTCTGAGCTCTGGTGGGGACTCTGGGGCGTGTGTCACAGGTGGGTCCTTCCCACATTTGTGCTGAAATGATGAGAGTCAGGGTGAGGGGGCCTCAGGGTGGGTTTGTGTGGACCACAGAGGGGCATCATGGGAATCTTGAGCCTGAGGGAGTATGAGGAATGAGGGCAGCATGTTAGTGACCTTGAATTTCGATGGAGGAGCTCTGTCTTGCATCACTTATGGCCCTACTCATTCTCTATACTCATCCCTGGGCTTCTTTCTGGAGAGCATCTGGGAGCTTCTCTGATCAGTGGAAACAGAACAAGGCAGCAATGGCCATACTGGACATCAGCCCCTTCTGCTTGGCTCTGTGCCCTCAGTCCACCTAGCATTCCATTCTTGCTGCCACCTTTCCTCTTAGACTAGAGTGAATGAAGCCGCTTCTGTTTTCTGCTTCACTCGCCTCTTCTTTGCCCCTTGCCTGCAGCCACTGTGCAGCAGAATACTTTCTATTTATCCTTCTGTCTGGGGGCAGTTGCTTTAAATTATATTTTACATCTTCTTTAGTTATGGCTTATAATACAAGGGTGTTCTGAATCCTATAAAACCAAACTCTCAATATGCAAAGAGGGACAATGTGAAGTTTAGAAAACCCAGATCTTTCTAAGTTATATATTTTCTTCTCTTAGATCCCCAAATCCTATTTTGGCAGGCTAGAGTTGAATAATAACTCCTACTTTCTCTTTGTTTCCTGTAACAGCAATCTCTTTCTCTCTTCAAGCATCATTTGTTGACTAGCTGCGAGGATATTTCACATAAAATTTATGCAATAAAGGGAAAGGGACTTAGCATGTCTGCAAATCCCTTATAGGGCTTCCCAGGTGGCTCAGCAAAAGAACCTGCCTGCCAGTGCAGGAGATGCAGGAGACGTGGGTTCGATGCCTGGGTCGAGAAGATGCCCTCAAGAAGGAAATGGCAACCCACTCCCGTATTCTTGCCTAGGAAATCCTGTGGACAGAGGAGCCTGGCAGGTTACAGTCCAGGGGTCACAAAAGTAGGACACAACTGAGCGCACAGGCACCTTCTGCGGGACCCAGTCTCCAGATCATTCTGAAAGGAGAAGACCCGCAATCTCACCCACTCAGCTTAATGCTTCCCTCCCCACCCTCTCCACAGTCACCTGTGAATTCCTGAAATTCTTCTCCTCATCTTCTGCTGGCCCAAGAAATGTTCTTGTATTTGAAGCCTTCTTGTAGTACTCTTGATGCTGAGCTCAGTGCTGGGGAAGACCAATGCCTGATATCACTGAAGTTATTCTCCATGGTCCAGTGAATTCCACAACCTGACCATGCAAGATCTTACCGTCCTTGGGGACTGGCCAAGGTGATCAGAGGAGAGAATGGTACTCATAGTTTTTGATGCGACTTTTCTACTCCAGCCCTGGTCAGGGGTCCTGGCTCTCAGGACCACAGAAGCAGGAGGTCAAAGGACCATGTTGCTCATATAAGGAGATGTTGAAGATTCAGAAGCTCATTGGTGTCTGAGCTTCAGAAAGGGGCAGATGCAGCCTCCGATAGTGCCTGAAATGGTGAGAGGTGTCGCTATTGGCTCTCAGGAGGGAGGGTGTGAGGGGTGGTCTATATAGACCCCGGTTGGCACCCTGACGCCTCCTGACAGGCTGATCCTGCAGCTGGGACTGTGACCTTGAGGACGTGGGCTCAGGATGGCTCTGGGCAGACACCTCTTCCTGAGGGGACTCTGTGTCCTCCTCCTCAGCACCATGGTCGGTGGTCAAGGTAAGAGCTGGCCCTTTGTCCTGGGTCCACAGCATGGGAGTGGATGCCTTGGTGAAAGGAAAGGTGTCTGGAGTTCTGGAGCCGAGCCTCAGTGTTTTTGACCAAAAAGGAGCCACGCTGAGTGTGAATACTGGTCCCTCTCCTGTGGGGCCACGGGTGCTACAGATTTTACAGAGCAGTGAGGTTTGGTCTGGACCGAGCTGGGTCAGCCTGAGTCCCCTCCACTGTCTCCCTTGTTCTCCGGGAGCTTCTAGGAGTCCCAGTGGCTCTCCAGTGTGTGGAAGGTCCAGCAACTGACCCCAGCGGGGACTCTGGGCTGTTCCCACACGCTCCACGTGCCTGGTGTGTGAGCACTGCCCCTGGGTCCCCATGTTTCTTGTGTCTTTGCTCCTGTAGGCTCTGTGCTTGTGTGTGTCTGTGTCTTGTGTGAGGAGTTTGTGTTTGTGTGCAAGTATATGTTTGTTTGCAAGGGTGTGTGATGAGTGTGTGACTGTGAGAGGGTGTGTGTGAGAGAGGGTGTGAGGAGTTTGAGTTTGTGTGCAAAGGTATGTGTGTTTGCAGGGGTGTGTGTGGAGTGTGTGAGTGGGTATCTGTATGTATGTGGAGTGTGTGAGGACCTGTGTGCATCTGTGCATGAGGATGTGTGAGGAGATAGTGTGTGAGGAGTGTGTGTGTGTGTGTGTGTGTGTGTGAGGGTGAGGAGTGTATGTGTGTGTGTGTGTGAGCGGGTGAGTGAGGAGTGTGTTTGGGTGTGAGGAGTGTGAGGAGTGTGTGAGGTTGTCTGTGTGATTGTGAGGCATGTGTGAGGAGTTTGTGTGTGTGTGTGTGTGTGTGAGAGTGTGTGTGTGTGAGGAGTTTGTGTGTGTGTGAGGGTGTGTGAGGAGTATGTGAGAGTGTGTGTGTGTGGAGTGTGTGTGAGAGTGTGTGTGTGTGTGTGTGTGTGTGGAGTGGGAGTGTATGAGGAGTTTGTGTGTATGTGCGTGTGAGTGTGTGTGAGGAGTGTGCGGATCCTGTGTGTGTGAGAGGAACGGGGCTGCTGAGCAGGAACTGAGTCCGCTGGTCTGTGAAGCACACAGGGTCCCACAGGGCTGGGGTCGTGGCCGCTGCATGTAACCAGGTCAGAGATAATGGCGCACCTGCCTGCCTCTCTCCGTTCCTCTCCCCCATCCCCCAGGCTCCCCCTCTGCATGTTGCTGTGTCTGCCCAGCACTGGGCTCTGTGAGAGGCTCTGCCTGCTTATCTCACCTGTCCCCACCAGGTGTCCATTACGGAGCAGAAGCCCACAGCCAGGAGAGGGGATCCTTTGTCCGTAGAGATCAGTTGCTGTGCAGCCCCAGGTGTCTAAGTTCCCTGGTCTCTGCCCCGGTCCCTGTGACATTTCCTGATGTGCTGGGGGCCTGGGATGGCCCTTTCCCCTCCCAGGATCTGCTGGGATTCTGTAGGGAGCACTTTCTGCCTTCTGCCTTCTGCCCTCTCCTGTCCCTCCCTGCTCCCCTGAGTGAGAGGACGGCAGGCGTCAGGGTTGAGGCTGCGGAGAATCTGGTCTCCAGTCTGGTGGAGGTGGCCCTCTCAGATGTGGGTGCTGGTCTGGCTGAGACTCAGTGCAGCCCCATCTCATCTCTAAGATCACTGTCATCCCCTAGACCTCAGCCTCCAGTCCACAGCTCTCCTTGGGAAGTCCCTTCCCTCCTCATCTCTGCTCCTTGAGTGCTGAGCAGATGCTGGTGAAACGTCTCCTCCTGAGGGCTCTAGAGGTCAGAGGTGGGTTTTGGTCTCACAAGGGGGAGATAATGGATGTTTTGATGCATGGCCCCTTCCTGTCACAAGGAAAATTGTAGGAAATATCATCAGCTGTTTTTTAAGAAGCAAGAATATTTCACCAAAGCAAGCACTATTTTCATTTTATTTGAAACAATATCATTCAGAGTTATCCTATAACATTTTGTTCTTCTACTTCATGCTACAGTAGACTTGCTCCTTGTAAAATAACAGGCTTGACTTTTCTGAGCACCTGATGATTTCTCACACATTACAGAAATCTCCACCTTGAAATTCATGATAGGCATTGGCATAAAACTATCTCTCAAATGCAATTGATACCATTAGACAAAAATGTAGATCCTCAGGATTAGATAATTTGGCATATGTTGTTTTTATTCCGTTTTTACAATCCAGAATATATTTTGGACATTTTTCTATATCATTAACTATTCTTTTACACACTAAAACATTCTATTGTAGAATTAAAAAATATAGGCTATCACAGGGATAGTACTGAATTTTTAACTGCTTCCAGCTATTTCACTATATATATGCAGAAATGCAATATGCTCACCTGACCATCTGTATTGAGCATTTAGTTGTTTTCAACAATTTTTGCTATTGAAAAATGTTACTCTGAACTGCCCTGTGTTTAAATGTAGGACCATCTATGATTGCTTCTCTTAATCATATTCTAAAGGTGAGGTTTCCGGGAATTCCATGGTGGTCCAGTAACTGAGACTCCATGCTCCCAGTGCAGGATCCCAGATTCGATCCCTGGTCAGGAGACTAGACTCCACATGTGGCAACCGAGAGTTTGCATGCTGCAGCTAAAGATCCTGCATATGGCAGCTAAGACCTGGGCAGTCAAATAAATGGACAAATAAACAAATATTTAAATGTTGAAAAAAAAAAACTTTATAGGCTGAATACCTCTAAGGCTTTAAGGCTTTGTATGTATACCTTTAAAGTTTTTGGTACATAGAGATTAATGCTTGTCAGAAATAGCTGCATTGAACTTTAGTTCTACAAATGGTGAATGAGAATGTTAGTTTCCACATAGCTTCACCAACTTTGTCTTCTTATGAGGTTCTAAAATTTTAGCCAGTTTGGTAGGCAAATACTGGCATATATTAGGTAATGTAATCCTTCTTTTGTGAATTACTTTGCTCATTACATTTGTCCTTTTTACCCTGTGATGGCTATCATTTTTGTCACGATTTGCATTCAAGCTCTTTATAGTACTACTGTCATCTACTGCAACAACCTACAGTGCATTTACTTATATGAACTCATTTGAGGGCACAACAGTCCAACAAGGCAGAATATATTTTTATCCACCAAACAGATCACTGAGGCAAAGCAAAGTCACTTGCCCAAGATGAGTCAGTTGTAAGAAACAGAGGTAAGACTTGAAACCAAGCAGTTTGGGTGCAAGTCCCTGTCCTATTGAATTACATTATTTATAGACTGAATATGCTTCCTTCAGTTTATTGTTTGATTTTTTTGGCTGTACCAAATCAGACCAGGAATCAAGCCTGTGTTACCTTCATTGGAAGTGCAGAGTCCTAACTGTTGGACCACCAGGGAAGTCCCTCATGGAAGTTTCTAATAATATTAATTGCCTGTTAAAATTTCCTGGTTTTGTTTCCACTTTCAGAGCCTTGTCAAGCATGTTCTTCCTCACTTCAAATTTAAATAAATTATTTTTATCCATAATAATTTTATGAATATATTTACATGTGTAAATACTAAATAATTGTGTAAGTTATTTTATATATGATATGACATTCTACCTAATTTTATTTTATTTTTTCCAATGTCATTCTTGAATTATTTCTTTTTCTTTTCTTACTGATTTCAATGCCATAAATGTGCTAAATTATATCATTTCCATACTTTCTTTTCAGAGTTTATTTAGACTTTCATTCTACAAATGGTTATTAATTTAAAGATGGGTTTGTGGGGCATTCAATCCATATCCTTTGCAATTCACCAGATGCTGAGGCCCTGATGATGGTGAATAAAGCTCACTGGCCCATATTAACTGATAGTCTAGTGAAGCTGGACAATAAAAATAGAAATTATAATAAACTCTGATAAGTGCCATCAGTGGGGACACCAGCAGGGCTTTTTTTTTTTTTCCCCAATGTGTTAGCTCTTTGCATCAAGTGGCCAAAGTATTGGAGTTTCAACTTCAGTATCAGTCCTTCCAGTGAATATTCAGAGTTGATTTCCCTTAGGATTGACTGGTTCGATTTCCTGACAGTCCAAGGCACTCTCAAGAATCTTCTCCAACACCACAGTTCAAAGCATCAGTTCCTCGGGGCTGCTTCCCAGGTGGTGCTAGTGGAAAGGACCCGCCTGCCAATGCAGGAGACATAAGAGATGCAGTTTCAATCCCTGGGTTGGGAAGATCCTCTGGAGAAGGAAATGACAATCCGCTCCAGTATTCTCGCCTGGGGAATCCCACTGATAGAGAAACCTGGCAGGCTGTGGTCCATAAGGTCACAAAGAGTTGGACACTACTGAAACGACTTAGCACGCATGCACGCAGCTTTCTTTATGGTTCAGCTCTCACATCCGTACATGACCACAGGAAAAAACATAGCTTTGACTATACGGACTTTGGTTGGCAAAGCGATGTCTCTGCTTTTTAATACACTGACTAGGTTTGTGTATTAAAGGAGCAAGTGTCATTTAATTTCATGGTTGCAGTCATTGTCCACAGGGATTTTGGAGCCCAAGAAAATAAAATCTGTCACTACTTCCACTTTTTCCCCATTGAAGTTAGTTCAGATGACCATTCCAAGTGTTAAAAGCTGAGAAATATATTTCAAGCTCCCATTACTATTATTCCTATCATTTTTCCCCTGCATTTGCAAAAGTTTTTGTCTCTCTATATAGTTTTTTATCTATTGTTTCCAGCTTTATTGGAACATAATCACCATATAATAAGATATAAATGAAAAGTGTACAGCATGATGACTTGAAAAACATATGTATATATTCTCCAGTGAAGGCATACAGGTGTCCAAAAAACACATGAAAAGATACTGAGCATCGTTAATTATCAGAGAAATGCAAGTCGAAAGTACAATGAAGCATCACCTCACACCAGTCAGAACTGGCCATCAAAAATTCTGTAAACTATAAATGCTAGGGAGGGGAGAAAAGGGACTCAACCAAGAGCAGACTCATTGGAAATGATCTGGGAAACATTGAAGGCAAGAGGAGAAGGATGCAGCAGAGAAGGAGATGGTTAGATAGCATGATGACTAGAAATCATTGTGAATTTGAGCAAGCTTCTGGAGATAGTGGAGGACAGGTGAGCCTGGAGTGTGTCCATGAATTCACAAAGAGTTACACATGACTTAGCAACTGAACAACAACAAACAACTGATTCACTTTGTTGTACAGAGGAAATACAACATTGTAAAGCAACTATACGCCAATAAAAATTAATTTTAAAAGGATACAAATGAACTTATTTACAAAACAGAAGCGGACTTACAGATATCCAAAACAACTTATGGTTACACAAGGGGAAATGTTGGGAGTTAGGGAGATGGATAAATCAAGAATTTGAAATTAACACACATGCACCTTACTATATATATGATAGATAATCAACATGGACCTACTGTATAGCACAGGGAAGTCTAATCAGTATTCTGTGATAAGCTAGAAGAGAAAAGAATCTAAAAAGAATGACTATATGTATTAAAAAATATAACTGGGTCACTTTACTGTACACCTGAAATTGACACAACATTGTAAATCAGCTATACTCCAAAGCTTAAGGTTTTAAAAAAGAAATACATATGATTTTGAAACTATTAACATAATTAAGTTAGTTAACACATTGATCACATCATGTCACATAGTTACTGTGTGTATGAGAACTTTTAAGACTGATTTTATTAGTAATGATCAAATATACAATCCAGTATTGTCAACTAAGATCATGACAACTGATTCCATCATTTCTTGGCAAAAGATGGGGAAAAAGTGGAAACAGTGACAGATTTTATTTTCTTGGTCTCCAAAATCACCATAGATGGTGACTGAAGCTATAAAGTCGAAAGATGTTTGCTCCTTGGAAGAAAAGCTATGGCAAATCTAGACAGCATATTAAAAAACAGAGAGATCATTTTACCAACAAAGCTCCCTATAATCAAATCTATGGCTTTTCCAGTAGTCATGTATGGTTGTGAGAGCTGGACCATAAAGAAGGTTGAGTGCTGAAGAAATGATACTTTCAAACTGTGGTGCTGGAGAATACTCTTGAGAGTCCCTTGGTCAGCAGGGAGATCAAATCTGTCAATCCTAAAGAATATCAACCCTGAATATTCATTGGAAGACTGATGCTGAAGCTCCAATATTTTGGCCACCTGATAGGAAGAGCCATTTCACTGGAAAAGACCCTGATGTTGGGAAAGACTGAGGACAAGAGAAGAAAGGAGTGACAGAGGATGAGATAGTTGGATGGCATCACCAACTCAATGGACACGAGTTTGAGCAAACTCCAAAAAAATAGTGAAGGACAGGGAAGCCTGGAGTGCTGAAGTTCATGGGGTTGCGGAGAGAGAGTCAGACATGACTTGGTGACTAAACAACAACGATTGTCAACTACAGCCACATGTACATTCCATCCCCAGGGCTTATCTGTGTTCTAAGTGGAAGTTTGTACCACCATCATCCTTTCCTCCCACTCCCACCTCTACCCAGACAACCACCAATTTACTCTTCTTATCTATGAATTTTTTTTTTTTTTAGATTTCACATATAAATGGGATCAAACAGTAGTTGCTTTTCTCTGTCTTACTTCTTTCACTTAGCATAATCCCTTCCTACCTTAGTTATGTGTTGCTGTGCTACAAAATACTGAAAAACTTGGCATCTTAGCCGTTGTGATTAGAGCCCGTGCTCAGCAACAAGAGAAGCCACGGGCATGAGAGGCTCATGCGCCACAATGAAGAGCAGCCTCCACTCTCTGTAACTAGAGAAAGTCTGTGAGTGGCAACAAAAAGCCAGCACAGCCAAAAATAAATAAACAAAACAAAACAACAGCTTAAAGCAGCAAACATCTAGCACCTCATAATTTCCATGGGCTAGGAATCGGCAAGGATTACCAGGGTCCTCTGACTCGTGTCGTCTCACTGGTTCAATCATCTGAAGGTTCAACGAGGGGTGGGTACCACTCACCCCCCCCTGGTTATTGGCAGCATTCAGACTTTAGGAGACTGTTTAACTGAGAGCCTCAGTCTCTTTCTGGCTGTTGCCAAGAGGCCTCCCTTGGTTCCTTGTCATGAGGGTTTCCCCATACACAGCTCACAATGTGGCAGCTAGCTTCATTAGAGCAAGAGAGAGAGAGACAGAGAGAGAGAGGAGGGTAAGTTCAGTTCAGTTCAGTTCAGTCACTCAGTCGTGTCCAACTCTTTGCGACTGCATGAATAGCAGCATGCCAAGCCTCCCTGTCCTTCACCAACTCCCGGAGTCTACCAAACCCATATCCATTGAGTCAGTGATGCCATCCAGCCATCTTGTCCTGTCGTCCCCCTTCTCCTCCTGCCCCCAGTCCTTCCCAGCATTAGGCTCTTTTCCAATGCGTCAGCTCTTCACATGAGGTAGTCAAAGTATTGGAGTTTCAGCTTCAACATCAGTCCTTCCAAAGAACACTCAGGACTGATCTTCTTTAGGATGGACTGGTTGGATTGTTTTGTAGTCCAAGGGACTCTCAAGAGTCTTCTCCAACACCACAGTTCAAAAGCATCAATTCTTCAGCACTCAGCTTTCTTTACCATCCAGTTCTCACATCCATACATGACCACTGGAAAAACCATAGCCTTAACTAAATGGACCTTTGTTGGCAAAGTAATGTCTCTGCTTTTCAATATGCTGTCTAGGTTGGTCATAACTTTTCTTCCAAGGAGTAGGCATCTTTTAATATCATGGCTGAAGTCACCATCTGTAGTGATTTCGGAGCCCCCCAAAATAAAATCTGTCACTGTTTCCACTGTTTCCCTATCTATTTCCCATGAAGTGATGGGACTGGATGCCATGATCTTCATTTTCTGAATGTTGAGCGTTAAGCCAACATTTTCACTCTCCCCTTCACTTTCATTGAGGGGCTTTTTAGATCCTCTTCACTTTCTGCCATAAGGGTGGTGTCATCTGCATATCTGAGGTTATTGATATTTCTCCCAGCAATCTTGATTCCAGCTTGTGCTTCTTCCAGCCCAGCGTTTCTCATGATGTACTCTGCATAGAAGTTAAATAAGCAGGGTGACAGTATACAGCCTTGACGTACTCCTTTTCCTATTTGGAACCAGTCTGTTGTTCCATGTCCAGTTCTAACTGTTGCTTCCTGACCTGCATATTGGTTTCTCAAGAGGCAGGTCAGGTGGTCTGGTATTCCCATCTCTTTCAGAATTTTCCATAGTTTATTGTGACCCACACAGTCAAAGGCTTTGGCATAGTCAATAAAGCAGAAATAAAACAGAGAGAGTAAGATAGGTCACCAAAGGGAAACCAGAGTCATCTTGGAAACTAATCTCTTAAGTGACATCTCATCACTTTTGCCAAATTCCATTTGTTACACGTATGTTACTAGATACATTCGAGAGTGGGGATTACATAAGGATGTGAACCCCACGTGACAGGAACAGTCAGGACACTGTAGATCCTGTTGCCTAAGCCCTCTGTTCCTGAGCTGGATGAGATGCTCCCTAAGGACAGGGAAGGAGAAGCAGTATTCCTCCCTGGATCCTGGGCCATGAGCTGTAACTGAGAAGGGGAAGCTGGGCCCTAGGAGCCTTGGGCACATCTACAGGGAGGGCAGTATACAGAGTCTCTGAAGGCCTGTCCTCGGTGATGTCCCTGGAGCCGGTTCTACAGGCTTGTGAGGAATACCTGGTGCCTCCCTTCCTGCTCCAGGTTCAGTGATGGCACATTGGGAACTTCGAGTTGGCCATGTGAGAATGTTTATACCATAAAAGTCAACAAATGCAGGGATATTTTTTCCCCTCAGAGAGAAGGTTTTTTTTTTTTTTTTTTTTAAATACTTACCAGCATACCACTGCACTCTCTCTTAAAATCTCTCCTCTGTCTTGTGTCTGTCTCTCTTGCAGCTCTGGAGCTGAGGCTGAAGGATGGAGCTCACCGCTGTGAGGGGAGAGTGGAAGCGAAGTACAAAGGAGAATGGGGCACAGTGTATTCTGAGTACTGGCTCATAGCACATGTAGAAGAGGTGTGCAGACTACTGGAATGTGGAGTTGCCATTGATGCTCCCAGAGGGTCATATTTTGGACCAAGACTTGGCCCCATTTGGTTTTTATATGTTTCCTGTGAGAGTAGAGTGGTTGAATCAACTTTGAGTCTCTATAAGTGTGTCCGTATTGATTTTAAAAACCATAATGACACCTTCTCTCATGACCAGGATGTTGGAGCAGTCTGCTCAGGTAAGGCCTGTCTGGTCCGGGAGGGGATTCCCAGCAGGAAACACCTCTGTCTCATTCACAGAATGACCCTGAGGAAACCAGCCCACATGCTTTACAGCACCCTTGGGGGAAGACTGGTCACACTTGATTCTTAGAGCATTAGGTTCTCAAAGGCGAGTAAGGGTTTGCTTGGCCCTGGACAGTAAAAACTCCAGATCTGTGGACTGCTGGACCCTTCAGATCTCTGTGATGTGTCATAAGAGGCAGGGAGGTGAGGTCAAATGTTACAAACAGGCACAACTGCTGGTTTATACTTTTATACAATGATGTGACAGAGTAGTTTCATCATGATTATTTTTTATTCTGTTGAGATGGCCAGTCAGGTTTGGCCACAAGAGAGGGCATAAGAGAGGGGCAGGCAAGCATAGTTTATTACACTCTCTGGTCTTAAAGAAACAGAGTCACCAGGGATATGAAGGGATCATATCAGGGAGGCTGCAAGGAGGTTGACTCAACAAAGCATGAGAAGCCAAAAGAGAGAGTGACAACCCCGGGAGTCAGGGTGCAACACAAGGAAAAGGTATGAGGGATGTCACGGGTGCATTTGAAGGTCCTAGGTCACAGTCAGGGCAAGCAGGAGGATTTGCGGCAGGAGCTGGTCTCATCACCTGGCCACCTCGGTGGGGAGCTCACATTCTGTTTGTGGGGTTGTTGAAGGAGAAGCAAAATATGAAACTTGGAAATTAACAGCACAGTAGCTGAAGTACATCAAGTGTAACAGTCAGTGAGGCTAATAGGACCTGAAGTGACTCACGAGAAGTCCTCAGTGTTAAGCACATTGGATTGTGCCAAGGTGGAGACAGTACAGATAGCAGTGAGACTAGGGTATGAGTAGGTGGTCGCAGTTTCCAGTTGTTATTACAATGGTGGAAGATCTAGATGCTTTGCACATTAATCCCATCAGACCAGGTGGACTAGAGGAAAAGTCAGATATCACAGTGAATTCCTAATGTAGGTAGTTGAGTCTTTAAAAATGCTCAGCCATCTGGTGGGTGAGATGGGGGAGCCCTGAGAATATTTGCAGTACATTTCTAGCAGCTCATGGCTAATCAGCTCTTTTGGGGAAGACCACCAGAAAAGTGACTTTTCTAATCTCACCCTCAGCAGATCTTTGATGATACTAGTTGAGACTCCTAAGAAAAGAATTAGTTTCATTTTAAGCTACTTTATTGAGGTATGACTGACATACACAAAGCTATATATATTTAATGTATACAACTTAGAACTTTGGGAGGTCAGTACATATCTGTGACATCATTACCATGATCTATGCAAAAACCTATTCATCACTGCAAATGTTTTCTTCTGTTATTATTATTATTACAATAATTAGTTTCAAGGGGCATTTGAATTTCAGTTAGGAATTTTTTGTTTTAAGAAAAATCTGTTTTCTGGCATTTCAGGTAACATTTCTATTGTCACCATGCCCTAATCATGGTTTTATCTGAAGATAAACTTGTGGAAACACTACATGAGTTTCCACCTTATTTGGATAAATCAGTGTCTCAGTAAAAATGCAATGTGTGGTGCTGTAAGTTTATGTGATGCTGGAGCTCCTAATGTTACTGTTTTAAGAAAAATCAATGTCTTAATATTACTTTCAGTTAGGATATACTTAAAAATTAACAGAGTGCTATGGCATTTTAACCTTGATTATAGTTTTTACTCCCTAATGCTGCTCTAATTTAGATTTCACATGTTTATGAACTGTTCCAGTTTTTTTGTGCTAATTTCTTTGTCAGTTTCTTCCCTCTGGTCTATCCCTTCTGTATTTTCCAAAACATGTTTTAGTGAAGGCAGGTCAAAGTGGTGACACAGGAGAAGTAAGAAGAGAAGAGCATGTCTGTTCCAATTCTCTAATTGAAACTGAAGTCTTGAAGTTTCTTCTCAATTTTAGGAAAGTGGTGTGAAAGAGAATTTCACTGCCTTTATCAGACTGGTTAAGGTGAAGTACTGTGTTTAGAATAAATCCAGAGTAGAAATCGTTTCTGAGCTCTGAGGAAGAGCTGACATTGGAGAACTGCAGTTTTCTTAATGGGAAGTTTTTAAGAAACTTCAGATCTTTTTCAGATTTTCCATTTTTGTGCTTTCAAATATTGGTGGTTTATTTTCAAGGGAAGATATGGCAAGGGCCTAATAGAAGTAAAAGAGATTTTTAAAAAAGGTGGCAGGAATACACAGAAGAACTACACAAGAAAGGTCTTATTGACCCAGATAATGATGATAATGTGGTCACTCACCTAGAGCCAGATATCCTGGAGTCTGAAGTCAAGTGGGCCTTAGGAAGCATTAAGACGACAAAAGCTAGTGAAAGTGATGGAATTTCAGCTGAGCTAGTTCAAATCCTAAAAGATTATGCTGTTAGAGTGCTGCACTAAATATGTCAGCAAATTTGGAAAACTCAGCAATGGAGTTCCACAGAACTGGAAAAGGTCAGTTTGTTTTCGTTTCAGTCCCAAAGATGGACAATGCCAAAGAAAGTTTAAAGTTCCACACAAGTGCACTCATTTCACATGCTAGCAAGGTAATGCTCAAAATCCTCCAAGCTAGGCTTCAACTGTACGTGAACTGACAACTTCCAAATGTATACGCTGGATTTAGAAAAGGAAGAGGAACCAGAGATCATATTGCCAACATCTGTTGGATCATAGAAAAAGCACGAGAATTCCAGAAAAAAAATCTACTTCTGCTTCATTGACTATGCTAAATCTTTTGACTGTGTGCATCACAACAAACTGTAGAAAATTCTTAAAAGAGGTGGGGATACCAGACTACCTTACCTGTCAAGAAGCAACAGTTAGAACCAAACATGGAACAATGGACTGGTTCAACACAGGAAAAGGAGTATGACAAGACTGTATGTTGTCACCCTGCTTATTTAGTTTATATGCAGAGTACATCATGCGAGATACTAGACTGGATGAAGCACAAGCTGGAATCAAGTTATTCAGGAGAAATATCAACAACCTCAGATATGGAGATGTTATCACTCTAGTAACAGAAAGTGAAGAGGAACTAAAGAACCTCTTGATGAAGGTGAAAGGAGAGTGAGAAAGCTGACTTAAAACTCAGCATTCAAAAACTAAGATCAGTCTAGGTCACACCACCCTGAACATGACCAATATTGTTAAGAAAACTAAGATCATGGCATCCAGTCCCATCACTTCATGGCAAATGTGCAGTGCTAAGTTGCTTCAGTTGTGTCCAACTCTGTGCAACCCTATGGGCTGTAGCCTGCCAGGCTCCTCTGTTCATGGGACTTTCCAGGCAAGAATACTGAAGTGGGTTTCCATTTCCTCCTCCAGGGAATCTTCCCAGGATGGAAGGGAATCGAACCCACGTCTCTTATGTCTGCCTGCATTGCTAGGAAGGTTCTTTACCACTAGCATCACTTGGGAAACAAATATGTGAGGGAGAAATGGAAACAGTGGCAGATCTTATTTTCTTGGGCTCCAAGAGCACTGCAGACGGTGACTTCAACCATGAAATTAAAAGATGCTTGCTCCTTGGAAGAAAAGCTATAATAAACCTAGACAGCATATTAAAAAGCAGAAGCATCACTTTGCTGACAAAGGTGAGAGCTATGTTTTTTCCAGTAGTCCGTTATGGATGCGAGAGTTGGACCATAAAGAAGACTGAGCACCAAAGAACTGATGTTTTTGAACTGTGGTGCTGAAGAAGTCTTTTGAGAATCCCTTGGACAACAAGGAGATCAAACCAGTCAGTCCTAAAGGAAATCAACCTTGAAGATTCATTGAAAGGACTGATGCTGAAGCTGAAGTTCCAATACTTTGATCACCTGATGTGAGGAGCCAACTCACTGGAATAGACCCTGATGCTGGGAAAGACTGAGATGAGAGCAGGAGAAGGGGGCGACAGAGGACGAGATGGTTGGATGGCATCACTGACTCAATGGATATAAATCTGAGCAAACTCCAGAAGATAGTGAAAGACAGGGAAGGCTTGGGTGCTGCAGTCCACAGGGTCACAGAGGTGGATACGACTTAGTGACTGAACAACAATGTATCTTTTGAATATCAGTAAGATCTAAAGTGATAACCCCCTTTCATTCTTGGTGTCGTTAAATTTGTGTTCTCTTAGTTTTTCTTGATTGAATTTTTTGCTAGAGGATTATCAGTTTCACTAGCCTTTCAAAAAGAATTACCAGTTGACTTTGTTGATTTTCTTTATTGTTTATGTTTCCTATTTCATTGATTTCTATTAGTTTTTGTTCTTGTTTGGTTTTGATTTGCTGTATTTTTATAGATTCTTGAGGTGGACTCAGATCATTTGCTCTCAGTTTTCTTTTCCAGTGTAAGCCTCAAGGAAGCATAAAGGCTGTAAATTTTCCTCTAAACACCATTTCAGTTGCTTCACACTGATTTTGAAACTACATAATTTCTTTTGTATTTTATCATCATGAAATGTTCTTTTCTCTCTGAATATATTCTTTATCCTATAGTCTTACTTCATATAATATTAATATATATAATACAGCTTTCTCTGATCAGTGTTTGCATGGTATATCTTTGTGACCCTATGTTTCTGTGTTTATACAGTGTTTGGTTTTATCTGACTTTGTCTAGTCTGATCATCTTGCTTTTAGTTGGAGTGTTTAAATTATTTAAATTTAAATTATTTAAATTTAACATAATTTTTATATACTTGTGTTTAAGTTTACTAGCTTGCTGTCTGTTTTATGCTTTTTTGTTCCTATTTTAATCTTTAACTGAGCATTTTATGTACTATTTTATGTACTCTGTTGGTTTATTGGCCATATCTCTTTTTGCAGAGCTTATCATAATGTTGAAAATATTATTCTTTAATCAAATTTTTCTTTAGATATCATGTCACTTAATATATAATGTAAGACCTTATTATAGTATAATTCTATTTCACTGTTCTTCTTGTTTATGTTACTGTTGTCATATATTCTACTTATAAATATATTATGATTTTGTAATACAAAATTCTTATTTTTGTTTTAAATATTGTAGTATTTTAAAAATGAGAAGTTTTTAAAATATTTACTTGCAGAATTATCATTTAACACAGTTTTTATAGCTTTGGGTAGATCCAAGCTTTCATTTATTATCACTTTCCTTTAGCTTTTAGACCTTTAGATAACATTTTTGTACAGTGTATGTCTGATAACCTCATATTCTATCATCTGTTATTCATCTGAAAACATTTTAATTTTCTTTCAGGTTTGAATGTTATTTTCAAAATGTCTGAATGTTATTTTCAAAATGCCCCCCCACCGAGTACTCTAAAGATGTTTTTGCATAATTATCTGGCTTGCATTACTTCAAACAAGAAGTCAGTAATACTTAACATTGTTCCCCTGTATATATTGTGTCAAAATTTCCTGGCTGCTCTTAAGAGTTATTTTTGTTTATGAATGGACTTCAGCAATATATTATCAAGTGCCCTAGGTGGTTTTATTTAGTTTATCTTGTTTGAGGATCGGTGGGTTTTATAGCTTCATTAAATTTTGAAAAATTCCATCTATCATCAAAATTTTTTTCTACTTATCCCTTATTCTGAATCTCCAAATAACATATTTTACATGGTTTTATATTATCATTCATGATACTAATTTCTACTCATATTTTTCTCTCTGCTTCAATTTGAATGGTCAATTGTTATGTGTTGATTTTCCAATTCTTTTATTCTGCAATGTCTTGTCTCTTGCTAAGTTAATCCAGATAGTTTTTCATTCCAGATATTGTATTTTGCTTTTAGAAGCTCCATTTCCATATTTTTTTCTCTGCTTTGTTTTTATGCCTCAGTAGGTATATTTATATTAGAGTTTCAAAGATCTTATCAGCCAATTAAATCATCTCTGTAATTTCTGAATTTGCTTTTAATGATTGCTCATTTAAAATTTTTTTATGGGTTATATTTCTCTTCTTTGGAAGTCTAGTTTTTTGACTGGATTCAGGCATTACTAAGTAGTCTTTAACCAGGAAGAACTTTAGTAATAAATAATCAGAATATACTCAGAAACAAGGGAATTAAAAAAATTAAGTAATAGGTTCCCTTTTATTCTTCTCAAAATATGTTCCTTGGATGACCAATGATACATTGTCATTTTAATTTCCCTCCTAAGTTTCAAAACTTTTTATGATCTCACGTTACTTGCCACAAACCTCACCTATATACCTACCCTTCACTTCTATAGCATTTGCTTCCCGTTTCGACAAACCCATCTTTAAATCAATAAACATATGTATATTAAGACCATCCCCTTGGAAAAGAAAGGCAAAAAAGCAAAATGGCTCTCTGGGGAAGCCTTACAAATAGCTGTGAAAAGAAGAGAGGCGAAAAGCAAAGGAGAAAAGGAAAGATATAAGCATCTGAATGCAGAGTTCCAAAGAATAGGAAGAAGAGATAAGAAAGCCTTCTTTAGTGAATAATGCAAAGAAATAGAGGAAAACAACAGAATGGAAAAGACTAAAGATCTCTTCAAGAAAATCAGAGATACCAGGGGAACATTTCATGCAAAGATGGGCTCCGTAAAGGACAGAAGTGGTCTGGACCTAACAGAAGCAGAAGATATTAAGAAGAGGTGGCAAGAATACACAGAAGAACTGTACAAAAAAGATCTTCACGACCCAGATAATCATGATGATGTGATCACGAATCTAGAGCCAGACATCTTGGAATGTGAAGTCAAGTGGGCCTTAGAAAGCATCACTATGAACAAAGCTAGTGGAGGAGATGGAATTCCAGTTGAGCTGTTTCAAATCCTGAGAGATGATGCTGTGAAAGTGATGCATTCAATATGCCAGCAAATTTGGAAAACTCAGCAGTGGCTGCAAGACAGGAAAAGGTCAGTTTTCATTCCAATGCCAAAGAAAGGCAATGGAAAAGAATGCTCAAACTACCGCACAATTGCACTCATCTCACACGCTAGTAAAGTAATGCTCAAAATTCTCCAAGCCAGGCTTCAGCAATACGTGAACCATGAACTCCCTGATGTTCCAGCTGGTTTTAGAAAAGGCAGAGGAACCAGAGATCAAATTGCCAACATCCGCTGGATCATGGAAAAAGCAAAAGAGTTCCAGAAAAACATCTATTTCTGCTTTATTGACTATGCCAAAGCCTTTGACTGTGTGGATCACAAAAAAACTGTGGATAATTCTTCAAGAGAGGGGAATACCAGACCACCCAATCTGCCTCTTGAGAAATCTATATGCAGGTCAAGAAGCAACAGTTAGAACTGGACATGGAACAACAGACTGGTTTCAAATAGGAAAAAAAGTACATCAAGGCTGTATATTATCATCCTGCTTATTTAACTTCTATGCAGATTACATCATGAGAAACGCTGGATTGGAAGAAACACAAGCTGGAATCAAGATTGCCAGGAGAAATATCAATAACCTCAGATATCCAGATGACACCACCCTTATGGCAGAAAGTGAAGAGGACCTAAAAAGCCTCTTGATGAAAGTGAGAGAGGAGAGTGAAAAAGTTGGCTTAAAGCTCAACATTCAGAAAACAAAGATCAAGGCATCCGGTCCCATCACTTCATGGGAAATAGATGGGGAAACAGTAGAAACAGTGTCAGACTATTTTATTGGGCTCCAAAATCACTGCGGATGGTGACTGCAGCCATGAAATTAAAAGATGCTTAGTCCTTGGAAGGAAAGTTATGAGCAACCTAGATAGTATATTCAAAAGCAGAGAGATTACTTTGCTGACTAAGGTCCGTCTAGTCAAGGCTATGGTTTTTCCTGTGGTCATGTATGGATGTGAGAGTTGGACTGTGAAGAAGGCTGAGCACCGAAGAATTGATGCTTTTGAACTGTGGTGTTGGAGAAGACTCTTGAGAGTCCCTTGGACTGCAAGGAGATCCAACCCGTCCATTCTGAAGGAGATCAGCCCTGGGATTTCTTTGGAAGGAATGATGCTGAAGCTGAAGCTCCAGTACTTTGGCCATCTCATGCAAAGTGTTGACTTGTTGGAAAAGACTCTGATGCTGGGAGGGACTGGGGACAGGAGAAGAAGTGGATGACAGAGGATGAGATGGCTGGATGGCAACACAGACTTGATGGACATGAGTCTGAGTGAAGTCCGAGAGATGGTGATGAACAGGGAGGCCTGGCGTGCTGCAATTCACGGGGTCGTAAAGAGTTGGACACGACTGAGAGACTGAACTGAACTTACTTGTGTGAAGTGGGAGAAATGACAAAATCCAGGGTTAAGCGATAGACAGGAGGAGCAGAGGGTGATGAAACATGCTAAAAACTGATTCAGCTAATATTTTCCCCAAATATGTATGTGTCTTATCAGTATTGAGGCTTATGCAACTTCAGTTCAGTCGCTCAGTCATGTCTGACTCTTTGCAACCCCATGGACTGCAATATGCCATACTTTCCTGTCCATCACCAACTCCCAGAGTTTACTCATGGCCATTGAGTCGGTGATTCCATCCAACCATCTCATCCTCTGTCATCCCCTTCTCCTCCCGCCTTCAATCTTTCCCAGCATCAGGGTCTTTTCCAATGAGTCAGTTCTTCACATCATGTGGCCAAAGTATTAGAGCTTCAGCTTCAGCATCAGTCCTCCCAATGAACACTCAGGACTGATCTCCTTTAGGATGGACTGGTTGTGTCTCCTTGCAGTCCAAGGGACTGTCAAGAGTCTTCTCCAACACCACAGTTCAAAAGCATCAATTCTTCAGTGCTCAGCTTTCTTTCTAGTCCAACACTCACATCCATACATGACTATTGGATAAACCATGCTGCTGCTAAGTCACTTCAGTCGTGTCTGACTCTGTGCAACCCCATAAATGGCAGCCCACCAGGCACCCCTGTCCCTAGGATTCTCCAGGCAAGAACACTGGAGTGGGTTGCCATTTCCTTCTCCAATGCATGAAAGTGAAAAGTGAAAGGGTCGCTCAGTCGTGTCCGACTCTTAGCAACCTCATGGACTGCAGCCTACCAGGCTCCTCCATCCATGGGATTTTCCAGGCAAGAGTACTGGAGTGGGGTGCCATTGCCTTTGTCAGCAAAGTAATGTCTCTGCTTTTTAATATGCTGTCTAGACTGGTCATAGCTTTTCTTCCAAGGAGCAAAGATCTTTTAGTTTCATGGCTGCAGTCATCATCTACAGTGATTTTGGAGCCCCCAAAATAAAGTCTGTCACTGTTTCCATTGTTTTCCCATCTATTTGCCATGAAATGATGGGGACTGGATGCCATGATCTTAGATTTCTCCAACTAGGAGCTCTCCAAATAATGGCTTGCTTGCTCTCTACTTTCATCTTCTATCTTTGTTTAAAAAAGAGTCAGTTCCTTTTAACATTATGAAATGTTTAATATGTTAAACCTGCATGAAATCAAAATTAAAAGATACAAATAATTGGAAAATCATTCTGTGTTAATAGATTGAAAGAATTAATATTGCTAAAATGTCTATACTGCTCAAAGTAATCTGTAGACTTGATGCAATCCCTATCAAAATCTCAATAGCATTCTTTATGTAAATAGAGAAAAGCCTCTAAATATGAGTGTGTCATTTAGTTTTCATGTATTTATCAATTTTTCCTGTTTTCTTTTCATTCTTGATTTCTAGCTACCATTGCGGTCAACAAAGACACTGGGAGTTATTTTGATATTCTTAAATTTTCGGAGACTTGTTTGTGATCTAGCATGTCCTGGAGAATATTTCATGTGTCACTGAGAAGAATGTGTATTTTTCTATACATTGGGTAAAAATGTGCTCTGTGGGTCAGTGTATTGGGTCAATGGGCACTATGTGTCTGGTAATGCTCAATTCTGTTGTTTTCTCATTGATTTTCTGTCTGAATGATCCATCCATTATAAACAGTAGGATATTTTTGTATTGCTTCTATTTCCCCTTAAGTTCTGTCAATGTTGGCTTTGTTTATTTACATTTTTTGATGTTGAGGGAATATATTGAATATATATGTAATACCATGGGTTATCAATTCTTGTTGAACTATTTAATCATTATGTCTCTTGTGATGGTTTTGGCTTAACTTCTCTTTTGCTTGACTTTGCTTTCTTTTGATTACTATTTGCATGGAATCTCTGTCTCTACCTCTTCACTTTCATCCTATGTATATCATGAAATCAAAAGTATGTAGTTGGGTCTTGTTTTTTATTTTATTTTTTATTTTTTAAATTAAATTTATTTATTTTTTAAATTACAATACTGTATTTGTTTTGCCATACATTGACACGAATCAGCCATAGGTGAACACAATCGCCCAATGCCGAAGCCCCCTCCCACCTCCCACCCCACATCCTCTGCCTGAATCATCCTGTGCATCAGCCCCATGCATCCTTCATCCTACACCAAACATAGATTAGCACTTCGTTTCTTACAGGAAAATACACATGCTTCACTGCCATTCTCCCAAACCATCCCACCCTTTCCCTCTCCCTCAGAGTCCAAAAGTCCACTCTATACCTCTGTGTCTCTTGTTGTCTCACATATAAGGTCATCATTACTGTCTTCTAAATTCCATATATATGTGTCAGTATACTGTATTGGTGTTTTTCTTTCTGGCTTACTTCACTCTGTATAATCGGTTCCAATTTCATCCATCTCATTAGAACTGAGTCAAATTTATTCTTTTTAAGGGCTGAGTAGTATTCCATAGTGTATATGAACCACAGCTTTCTTATCCATTCATCTGCTGATGGACATCTAGGTTACTTCCATGTCCTGGCTATTATAAACAGTGCTGCAATGAATATTGGGGTACATGTGTCTCTTTCAATTCTGGTTTCCTCAGTGTGTATGCCCAGCAGTGGGATTGCTGGGTCATAAGGCAGTTCTATTTGCAATTTTTTAAGGAATCTCCACACTGTTTTCCATAATGGCTGTACGAGTTTGCATTCCCACCAGCAGTGTAAGAGGGTTCCCTTTTCTCCACACCCTCTCCAGCATTTATTGCTTGTAGACTTTTGGATCGCAGCCATTCTGACTGGTGTGAAATGATACCTCATTGTGGTCTTGATTTGCATTTTTCTGATAATGAGTGATGTTGAGCATCTTTTCATGTGTTTGTTAGCCATCCATATGTCTTCTTTGGAGAAATGCCTATTTAGTTCTTTGGCCCATTTTTTATTGGATCATTTATTTTTCTGGAGTTGAGCTGCATAAGTTGCTTATATATCTTTGAGATTAGTTGTTTGTCAGTTGTTTCATTTGCTATTGTTTTCTCCCATTCAGAAGGCTGTCTTTTCACCTTGCTTATAGTTTCCTTTGTTGTGCAGAAGCTTTTAATTTTAATTAGATCCCATTTGTTTATCTTTGCTTTTATTTCTATTATACTGGGAGATGGATCATAGAGGATCCTGCTGTGATTTATGTCGGAGAGTGTTTTGCCTATGTTCTCCTCTAGGAGTTTTATAGTTTCTGGTCTTACATTTAGATCTTTAATCCATTTTGAGTTTATTTTTGTGTATGGTGTTAGAGAGGGGTCTAATTTCATTCTTTTACAAGTGGTTGACCAGTTTTCCCAGCACCACCTGTTAAAGAGACTGTCTTTACTCCATTGTATATTCTTGCCTCCTTTGTCGAAGATAAGGTGTCCATAGGTGTGTGGGTTAATCTCAGGGCTTTCGATTTTGTTCCATTGATCTATATTTCTGTCTTTGTGCCAGTACCATACTGTCTTAATGACTGTGGCTTTGTAGTAGAGCCTGAAGTCAGGCAAGCTGATTCTTCCAGTTCCATTTTTCTTTCTCAAGATTGCTTTGGCTATTCGAGGTTTTT
Organism: Nanger dama; assembly: GCA_917880005.1. Lineage (NCBI taxonomy): Eukaryota > Metazoa > Chordata > Mammalia > Artiodactyla > Bovidae > Nanger > Nanger dama. Next base: position 22,715 of record CAKJTW010000259.1, on the reverse strand, counting down.
TGTATTTCCATACAAATCTTGAGATTATTTGATCTAGTTCTGAGAAAAAATACTGCTGGTAGCTTGATGGGAATTGCATTGAATCTGTAGATTGCCTTGGGTAGTATACTCATTTTCACTATATTGATTCTTCCAACCCATGAGTATGGTATATTCCTCCATCTATTAGTGTCTTCTTTGATTTCTTTCATCAGTGTTTTATAGTTTTCAATATATAGGTCTTTAGTTTCTTTAGGTAGGAATATTCCTAAGTATTTTATTCTTTTCGTTGCAATGGTGAATGGAATTGTTTCCTTAACTTCTTTTCTGCTTTCTCATTATTAGTGTATAGGAATGCAAGGGATTTCTGAGTGTTGATTTTATATCCTGCAACTTTACTATATTCACTGATTAGCTCTAGTAGTTTTCTGGTCGAGTCTTTAGGATTTTCTATGTAGAGGATCATGTCATCTGCAAACAGTGAGAGTTTTACTTCTTCTTTTCCAATTTGGATTCCTTGTATTTCTTTTTCTGCTCTGATTGCTGTGGCCAAAACTTCCAGTACGATGTTGAAGAGTAGTGGTGAAAGTGGACACCCTTGTCTTGTTCCTGACTTTAGGGGAAATGGTTTCAATTTTTCGCCATTGAGGATAATGTTAGCTGTGGGTTTGTCATATATAGCTTTTATTATGTTGAGGTATGTTCCTTCTATTCCTGCTTTCTGGAGAGTTTTTATCATAAATGGATGCTGAATTTTGTCAAAGGCTTTTTCTGCATCTATTGAGATAATCATATGATTTTTATTTCTCAGTTTGTTAATGTGATGAATTACATTGATTGACTTGCAGATATTGAAGAATCCTTGCATCCCTGGGATAAAGCCCACTTGGTCATGGTGTATGATCTTTTTAATGTGTTGCTGGATTCTGATTGCTAGGATTTTGTTGAGGATTTTTGCATCTATGTTCATCAGTGATATTGGCCTGTAGTTTTCTTTTTTTGTGGTGTCTTTGTCAGGTTTTGGTATTAGGATGATGGTGGCTTCATAGAATGAGTTTGGCAGTTTACCTTCCTCTGCAATTTTCTGGAATAGTTTCAGTAAGATAGGTGTTAGCTCTTCTCGAAATTTTTGGTAGAATTCAGCTGTGAAGCCGTCTGGACCTGGGCTTTTGTTTGCTGGAAGATTTCTGATGACAGTTTCAATTTCCGTGCTTGTGATGGGTCTGTTAAGATTTTCTATTTCTTCCTGGTTCAGTTTTGGAAAATTGTACTTTTCTAAGAATTTGTCCATTTCTTCCAAGTTGTCCATTTTATTGGCATATAATTGCTGATAGTAGTCTCTTATGATTCTTTGTATTTCTGAGTTGTCTGTCGTGATCTCTCCATTTTCATTTCTAATTTTGTTGATTTGATTTTTTTCTCTTTGTTTCTTGATGAGTCTGGCTAATGGTTTGTCCATTTTATTTATCCTTTCAAAGAACCAGCTTTTTGCTTTGTTGATTTTTGCTATGGTCTCTTTTGTTTCTTTTGCATTTATTTCTGCCCTAATTTTTAGGATTTCTTTCCTTCTACTAACTCTGGGGTTCTCTATTTCTTCCTTTTCTAGTTGCTTTAGGTGTAGAGTTAGGTTATTTATTTGACTTTTTTCTTGTTTCTTGAGGTATGCCTGTATTGCTATGAACTTTCCTCTTAGGACTGCTTTTATAGTGTCCCACAGGTTCTGTGTAGTTGTGTTTTCATTTTCATTTGTTTCGATGCATATTTTGATTTCTTTTTTGATTTCTTCTGTGATTTGTTGATTATTCAGAAGGGTGTTGTTCAGCCTCCAAATGTTGGAATTTTTAATAGTTTTTCTCTTATAATTGAGATCTAACCTTAGTGCATTATGGTCAGAGAAGATGCTTGGAATAATTTCAATTTTTTTGAATTTATCAAGGTTAGATTTATGACCCAGAATGTGATCTATTCTGGAGAAGGTTCCGTGTGCACTTGAGTAAAAGGTTAAATTCATTGTTTTGGGGTGAAATGTCCTATAGATATCAATTAGGTCTAACTGGTCTATTGTATCGTTTAACGTTTGCGTTTCTTTGTTAATTTTCTGTTTAGTTGATCTGTCCATAGGTGTGAGTGGGGTATTAAAGTCTCCCACTATAATTGTGTTATTATTAATTTCCCCTTTCATGCTTGTTAGCAATTGTCTTACATATTGCGGTGCTCCTATGTTGGGTGCATATATATTTATAATTGTTATATCTTCTTTTTGGATTGATCCTTTAATCATTATGTAGTGGCCTTCTTTGTCCCTTTTCACAGCCTTTGTTTTAAAGTCTATTTTATCGGATATGAGTATTGCTACTCCTGCTTTCTTTTGGTCTTTATTTGCATGGAATATCTTTTTCCAGCCCTTCACTTTTAGTCTGTATGTGTCCGTTGTTTTGAGGTGGGTCTCTTGTAGGCAGCATATATAGGGATCTTGTTTTTGTATCCATTCAGCCAGTCTTTGCCTTTTGGTTGGGGCATTCAACCCATTTACATTTAAGGTAATTATTGATAAGTATGCTCCTGTTGCCATTTACTTTATTGTTTTGGGTTCAGGTTTATACGTCCTTTTTTGTGTTTCCTTTCTAAAGTCTATCCTTTAGTATTTGTTGGAGAGCTGGTTTGGTGGTGCTGAATTCTCTCAGCTTTTGCTTGTCTGTAAAGCTTTTGATTTCTCCTTCATATTTGAATGAGATCCTTGCTGGGTACAGTAGTCGTGGCTGAAGGTTATTATCTTTCATCACTTTAAGTATGTCTTGCCATTCCCTCCTGGCCTGAAGAGTTTCTATTGAAAGATCTGCAGTTATTCTTATGGGGATCCCCTTGTGTGTTATTTGTTGTTTTTCCCTTGCTGCTTTTAGTAATTGTTCTTTGTGTTTGGTCTTTGTTAGTTTGATTAAAATATGTCTTGGGGTGTTTCGCCTTGGGTTTATCCTGTTTGGCACTCTCTGGGTTTCTTGGACTTGGGTGATTATTTCCTTCCCTATTTTAGGGAAGTTTTCAACTATTATCTCCTCAAGTATTTTCTCATGGTCTTTCTTTTTGTCTTCTTCTTCTGGGACTCCTATAATTCGAATGTTGGAGCGTTTCATATTGTCTTGGAGGTCTCTGAGGTTGTCCTCATTTCTTTTAATTCGTCTTTCTTTTTCCCTCGCTGATTCATTTATTTCTACCATTCTATCTTCTATTTCACTAATCCTATCTTCTGCCTCCGATATTCTACTATTTGTAGCCTCCAGAGTGTTTCTGATCTCATTTATTGCATTATTCATTATATGTTGACTCTTTTTTATTTCTTCTAGGTCCTTGTTAAACCTTTCTTGCATCTTCTCAATCCTTGACCCCAGGCTATTTATCTGTGATTCCATTTTGATTTCAAGATTTTGGATCATTTTCACTATCATTATTCGGAATTCTTTCTCAGGTAGATTCCGTATCTCTTCCTCTTTTGTTTGGTTTGGTGGGCATGTCTCCTGTTCCTTTACCTGCTGGGAATTCCTCTGTCTCTTCATCCTGGTTATATTGCTGCGTTTGGGGTGGCTTTTCTATATTCTGGGAATTTGTGGAGTTCTCTTTATTATAGAGTTTCCTCTCTGTGTTTGGTGTTATATCACTGGTTTGTCAAAGTTTCTTGATCAGGGAGGCTTGTGTTGGAATTCTGGTGGGTGGATCTGGATTTCCTCTCTCTGGAGTGTTGTGACGTGTGAAGTAATGGGTTATGAGACGTCAATGGTTTTGGAGTATTTTGAGTTGCCTATGTATTGAAGCTCAGGGGCTTGTTCTTGTGTTGCTGGAGAATATGCGTGGTATGTCTTGCTCTGGAGCTTGTTGGCCCTTGGGCAGTGCTCAGTTTTAGTATAGGTATGAAGGCGTTTGATGAGCTCTTATTGGATAATGTTCCCTGTGTTCAGGAATTCTTTGTTGATCACAGGATTTGGAATTACGCCTCCTGATTCTGGTTTTCAGATTTATTTTTAGAATAGCCTCATGATTTCTCCATCTATTCAGCACTAATATTAAAACATCTAGGTTAATGATGATAGGTTTCTCCACCTTGAGGGTCGTCCCTAGAGGATAGGTGGGTTACTTGGAGGAGAGAAGAGGGAGGGAGTAGTTAGAGGTGAGTGGAATGGGATGAGTTGGAATCAAAAGAGGGAAAAGGAAGTTAGCCCGTAGCCACTTTCTTGTGTGTGCTCCGAAGTCTGGACCGCTCAGAGGTGGTCACAGAGTTATACTTGGAAAAGGAGAGGAAGGAAGTAGATAGAGGTGGTCAGGAGGATAAAAGAGGGAGATGGGAAGGAAGGATACAGATCCGGTCAGTGACCAGTTCCCTTAGAGTTCTCCTCCTTCTGGAACGCTCAGAGGTTCATAGAGTTGGGTAGAGAGGGGGAGGGTGAGGGAGGAGACAAAAGCCACCTGGTGGGGAAAAGAGAGATTCCAGAGGTGGAGAGAGTGGTTAAGCCAGTAGTCTTGCACTTATGTAAAACTGGGTACTGAGGATTAGGTTTTTAAAAGTACAAAGTTGGCAACAAATACCAAAATGCCAAGATTAAAAAACTGGAGTATAGATTGGATTTTCAAAGATAGATTATTGAAGAGAAGAAGAATGAGGAGAGAAGCATTTAAAAAAAAATAGAGAAAAAGAAAAAAAAGTAAAATATAATAAAAGATTCCAGAATTATTAAAAGGCAACTTCCTTCACCGTTAAGACTACATACGGCGTTTGCTTAAATGATAGGGTTTTGTTTTTTTTTAAAGTAATATTAGGTTATAAAAATAATAACTAGAAATATAGAAGACTTAAAATTTAAGGAAGTTTAGGGAAAAAAGGATGAAAAAGAAAAGGATAAACAAATTTAAAAAGGAAAAAAAATAATTTTTAAAGAAAGAAAAAAATCTTAAGAAAAAAATCACGCTTCCACATCACCCCTCCCCCAAATTTTTTTTTTTTTTTTATCATAAAAGTAGAGACGGCGTATCTGTCGCTTTCTCTGTCGTTGAGGACTGTGTGGGATCGCTACCAAGGCAGTTCCCTCTGTTTGCCTTCCTCTGTTTGCTGGTCTCTTCCGTGTCTGATTTCTGTCTTGCCACAGGGAGGGTGGTGGTGAGCTCTGCACTGGGCTTGCCCCTTCTCAATCCGCGGGACAACCGTGTGGGGCCTGGCCTATGTTTCATGCAATTCCCTGGTTTTAGCCGCTCAGGATTGGCGCTCAGGAAGTCCCCTCCGGGTGCCGGGTTTGGTCCCAAGTCCGAGTGGCTAGGGAGTTTGGCGCGGACTATTGTTGCATCTTCTGGGCTTTGCGGGTCACTCAATTTTCTGGGATCTCCACTGGGGCTCTTTTTCAGGCAGATGATGACCACTCAGATACCCCCAGAAGTCTCATCAAAGAGGCCTGCTTGCAATTTGGTAGGTAATGTCTCTCTTGAGCTGCGACTGCCCTCTTCCAGCGCTTCAGGCTCTGGCTGCCTGTCGCCGGTGGGGGATGGTCTGCAGTCAGCTATTTCGGATCCATCCTTTGTTCTGTGCGCGGGCCTGTCAGTGTCTTATGTTCGGGCGTTTCGTGTGTTAGTTATCCCCCAGTCTCGTTTGCTAGTCCGGGGATAATTCGTTCTATCCACGCGGACCCGATTCTGGACCCGTTACGCCCCGATTCTCGAGAAAAGCCCTGCAGCCTACGTCTCCCACGGCCCGATTCTTAGAGAGCACTGTCGCGGGCGCCCTCCTCCCTTCCCAACCCCCACTGCTGTCGGACGCAGGCGTTTGCGCTGCTTATCCGCTGGGGGTTATACTGTTGAATTCGTAATCTGTTGGTTTTAATTATTTATTTATTCTTCCTTCTTGTTATGTTGCCCTCTGTGCTTCCAGGGCTCGCCCCATGCACAGCTGTGAGAAAGTTTCCCAATTTTAGGGAACCTCTCTCTTTAAGAGTCTCTTCCTGGGACGGGATTCCCTTCCCATGCCGAGGTTCCCTCCCTACCTCCTTTGTCGCTCTCTTAGTTCTTTAAAATAAAATAAAATAAAATAAAATAAAATAAAATAAAATAAAATAAAATAATTCCTACCTGGTTTTGAAGCCAATGATCTGCTTTGCTGGATGCCTGATGTCCTCTGCCAGCAGTCAGAAGTTATTTTGTGGAATTTGCTCAGCGTTGAAATGTACTTTTGATGAGGTAGAGAGGGAGAAAGTGTTCTCCCATCCTATTCCTCCGCCATCTTTTTCTCTTCTCGCCTGGGTCTTGTTTTTTAATCTACTCAGGCCACTCAACATTTTTCATTTGGAAGGTTTAATGCATTTACATTTAAAATCATTATTGAAAGATCAGGACTTATTGTTACTACTTTGTTCATTGTTTTCTGTCTGTTTTGTAGTTCTCTTGTTCTTCTCTTCCATTGCTTTCTTTGTGAAGTGATTTTTCATAGTGCTATGCTCTGACTCTTTTCTCCTTATCTTGTTATCCACTATACTGTTAATTGTGGTTACCTGGGAACTTGCATCAAGCAATTGATAGCTATAATAGTCTATAACTGAAGGTAAGTACAATTAAGGTAACAAATTTAATAGCACACAGAAACTCTATATTTTACTATCCCAACACTTTATATCATTGACATCAAATTTTATTTCTTTACATATTCTTTTTCCACCAGCAAATTTCTGTGGTTATAGTTATTCTTATTGTGTTTGAGTTTTGATTTACAAAACGTGGTTAAAATCACGTGCTGAGATTACAATATATCAATATTCTGTACTTCTCTTCATATTTATCTTTACTAATGAGAGGCAAGACAAGATTCAGTTCAGTTCAGTTCAGTCGCTCAGTCGTGTCCGACTGTTTGCGACCCCATGAATCGCAGCATGCCAGGCCTCCCTGTCCATCATCAACTCCCAAGACAAGATTAGTGGTAATGAAACCCCTCAGTATTTGCTTTTTTTTAATTAAAAAAAAATCTCTCTTCATTTTTAAAGGACCGTTTGCTAGATAAAGAGCTGATGATTGGCAGATTTTTCTCTCTAAGTGCTTTGTATACGTTACTCTATTCTCTCTGGTCAGCGAGGTTTCTGCTGAGCAATCTGCTTTATGACAGGAACTCCCTTATATGTAACAAGCCACTTTTCTTTTTAATACTTTCAAAATTATCTTTGTGTTTGAATTTTGATAATTTAACCATAGTGAGTCTTGGTGTCGAATTCTTCAGGTTCTACCTACCTATGAACTTTTGGGCTTCATAAATCAAGTGGTCCTTTTTTCTCTTGCTAAATTTGGGAAATTTTGAGTCATTAGTTCTTTAAATAAGCTTTCTGCCTCTTTCTTTTTCCTACTTGGACTCTCATATTGCATGCATAATTTTGCTGTATGGTTTCCCATGCATTGTGTATGAATAATTTTCACTTTTTTCCATCTTGTTGCTGTTGGGTCACTAAGTCATGTCTGACGCTTTGTAACACCATGGCCTGCAGCACACCAGGCTCCCCTGTCCTTCACTATCTCCCAGAGTTTGCTCAGATTCATGTCCAAGCTAGTGACGCTATTTAACTATCTCATCCTCTGCCACCTCCACCTCCTTTGCCTTAATATTTCCTAGCATCAAGGTCTTTTCTAGTGAGTCGGCTCTTCACATCAAGTGGACAAACTATTGGGTCTTCAGCTTCTGCATCAGTCCTTTCAATGAATATTCAGGGATGATTTCCTTTAGGATTGACTGGTTTGATCTCTTGAATGTCCAAGGGAATCGCAAGAGTCTTCTCCAGAATCACAATTCAAAAGCATCAATTCTTTGGTGTTCAGCCTTCTTTATGGTCCAAGTCTCCCATCAATACTTGATTTATTCTAACAAGATAATTTGAAATAATATGTCCTTAAGTTTGCTGATTCTTTGTTTTGGGCAGTACAGTTTGCCTGAAGCATTCTATTGAATTTTTCAGTTCAGTTATTGTATTCTTGAGTTTCAGCAGGTCTGTCTGGTTTCTTCTTGTGTTTTCTGTGTTTTAGTATATGTGCTGCTGAAGTGAGGAGTGTGTTTTCTATTTTTTAATTAAACTTTGCCATTTGTTCATGTACTTTTCCGGATGGTGTTCAGTTGTCTGTTTCTGTTCTATTGTAGCCATTGAGTTTGAACCAATTATTTTAAATTTTTGTCAAGCAGTTCATAAATCTTAATTTCTTCAGAGTAGTTGCTGGAGTTTTATTGATTTCCTTAAGTGGCATATTATTTTGCAGATTCTTCATGATCTGTGTAGTCTTGCATTGGTGAGTGTGCATTTGAAGGAGCAGACACTTCTTCCAGAATTTCAACAAGTAAAGATCTACTGCCTTGTCCTTGAACTGATAGGACTGTCCCTGGTCTCGTGGTCCAGCAAAGCTGGAGTCAGGTTACATGGCTGCTGCTCGGGCTGCTGTTGTGTCTCCGGTCATGGGCCTGTTGGCAGGTGCACGGATGGGTGTCCCTTCCTCTGGGTGCTGAGGTGGGCAGGATTGCTTCCCTAGTGTAGTAAAGTGAGACTGAGCCTAGGTCACAGGGTGAACTAGAATCTGCATGTTCACAGTTGACAGTCCTGTTGTCAGGGATGCCAAGTGGTGTGACTCCTGGATGTCTTGGCAGACAGGACTGCCCAGGGCCATGGTGGTGCAGGGTTGGTGCCACATCGGGAGCAGTTTCTGAGTCAGTTCTGTCTGAAGTTGGCAGGCATGTTGCTGGGGGCACACTGTTTCTGTGGGAGAATGGGGGTTGGGGACTCTCCTTTTTGTCATCTCACTGATATCAGATATGAATACAGAATTAGCATGATGATAGAATTAAAATCAATTACTATCACTCCTTATGTTTTTTTTTTTTTTATGATTTCTGTATCAGAAAAAAAAGTCTGTAGTAGGAACTCTTTGTCAAACTCACTGTTTTATAAATTTCCATTCAGAACTCATTCTCTCCCAGGTTTGTTGACAAATACCAAGTTTTCAAGAGAAATGTCTAACACCATCGCTTCTCTCTCCTGTGACTTTCTGAGCTTACTTAACAGAACAGACTCATCTTTTTCCCCATTTGGGTCACCTAAGAAATTATTGGAATATTTTGTTATCAAAAATTATCAGAAAAATAAAATTTGGTACACTAAAAGTGGATTAGTTATTATGTCAGTATTTCTTCTCTTGAGCCATTATCTGTCTACAAGTTGGCATGCACTAATGGATCCAGCCTTTATGATTTTCTCTACACCAAGCCACTTGAGGAGTGGCTCATGGGGGAAAAACTGATTAGACTAGTAGCAGAAAGGCTCAGAAAAGCTTTCTAACTTTGTCTAGACGATAGATCTCTACATTCTCATAGCCATTTTGCTCTGGTTTGGTTCTTCGCTTCATGTCTCTATACTCAAGTTTGAGTGCCACACATTACACACTATTTTCTTGGGCTCTGTAGACCCCAGGCTCCTAAATAAGAAACTTCTTCCACCAAAATAAAGTATAAGTTCCTGGCATTCAGCCATTACAGATGATCTGTTTTGGTCCCTGTAGGTTCCTGGACCTCAGATAAGGAATTCACATTTCTAACCAACCTCAAAGTATACCTTACTGGAATCCAGTCATTCCAAATTGGCCCTGCTTCTGAGTTTCTCTTTAGAAACTTGGTCATGGAAATGTAACTCTGACACTAACTGTTAAATTCTCAGTTCATGCCCAACTCCTGGAAAGTTTTCACACCATTGCCTGTGACATATTGTTTTTAATTTGCAAGCAAGGAAAATGAATGCTCACTGTATTTGTCATTATTTTTATCTTAGGATCTGTGCGTCTGTTTGGAGGGGATAGACCCTGCTCAGGGCGTGTAGAAGTACGTTTTGGAAAAGGATGGATCCCAGTGTCTGATGGGAATTTCACACTCCTCAATGCTCAGGTCATCTGTGCAGAGCTGGGATGTGGCAAGGCTGTGTCTATCCTGAAACACATGCCCTTCAGAGAGTCTGATGGCCAGGTATGGCCTGAAGAGTTCAGGTGTGAGGGGGAGGAGCCTGAGCTCCGAGTCTGCCCTAGAGTGCCCTGTCCAGGGGGCACGTGTCACCACAGTGGAGCTGCTCAGGTTGCCTGTTCAGGTGAGATGTAGGTCAGGACTTACCTCCCTGCACTCTCTGTTGGGGTAAGAAAATCATGAGATTTTGCTGAAATCCTGTCTTCTTCTACCAGCGTACTCAGAAGTCCGGCTCATGACAAATGGCTCCTCTCAGTGTGAGGGGCAGGTGGAGATGAACATTTCTGGACGATGGCTAGCGATCTGTGCCTCCCACTGGACTCTGGCCAATGCCAATGTTGTCTGTCGACAGCTCGGCTGTGGAGTTGCCATCGCCACCCCCAGAGGACCACACTTGGTGGGCAGAGATGACCAGATCTCAACGGTCCGATTTCACTGTTTGGGGGCTGAGTCTTTCCTGTGGAGTTGCCCTGTGACTGCCCTGGGTGGTTCTGACTGTTCCCATGGCAACACGGCCTCTGTGGTCTGCTCAGGTGAGAGAAAGGGAAGGGCTATTGGTACTCAGGATGCTCTTGGAGTGATATGGAGGTAGGGAAAAATTGACTTCAAAAGTAGATATTTCATGATGAAATACGAGTTTTGTCATTATTCATTCATGTTTCAGATCAGGGCAAGAAGCATAAACGAGAATACATATTTTAAGTAAACATAGCTACTTAAGTATAATCATAGTGAACAATGTATAAGCAAATATACCTCCGTCAGGGATTTTTCCCCACTGAACCATGTGAGAATTTCTATACCCATCAGATTCCTTTACCTGATAACCTCAGTATGTATTTCTTAAGACATTCATTCAAGTTCAGAAAATTTTATTTCACACAACATTATTAACTATTTTGAAATACACCTGAACTTGAAATTATTTTGTTTTGAAGTTATAGTAGAAAGGTTTAACTACAAATTCAGTATTTTTAATAAATCAGAATTATTCAGATTTTCTATTCATCCTTATGTCATTTCAAATGGAACCATTCAAAGAATTTCTCCACTTCAGCTAATTGTGTAAAAGTCTTGGCAAAGAGGGAGTGACGTCAGCATCATGGTGGTTTGCTTCCTTCCTATTTGCTTCTCTTTTTAACAACTAATTAACCATACATCCATGATGAAAAGTGTCTCTGTGAAAGTTGTGGGATCCCATACTATCAAAGAACCAGGAAGATGGTCACTCACCTGGGCATCCAGTAATAGGCGGGTAGACATTGGTACAGACTGGAGCCAGCAGGAGCTAGTGAAGTGGTCCCAGCCCCCTGGGCCATGGTCAAGGAAAATATGGAGAAACGTGGTGAGTGCTCATTTGGTCAGATACCTATAGATATTGTTAGAAGTCCAGGATTCCTGAAGGGAGATTTCATTACTCTGTTGGAGCCAAAAAGTAAGTTTGAATTATTGGGGAGGATTAAAGGATTTTGCCAGTGCTGCTCCTTACCCCAAGGTGACACAGCATAAATCTGAACTAGCTGGTGGGGCCTCTCTCATGGGTGAAAAGGAAAGCAGTGAGCTAGTGCCCACTTGATATTGCTGGGGAAACCAGCTTCCCTCCAGCAGCACCCAGAGTTCTGGGGCTGAACCTCCATGACTGAGGGGAGAGAGGAAATATGAAAGATCATTAAGAAGGTCAGAAAGTGTAAAGGGATGCAATTCCTGCGACTACACTCAGGGCTTCAGCAGGAAGCCCATCCATAAGCCTCTAGGAGAATGTCACCCAAGATCTCTCTCCCTGGGCCCGTAGGTACTCCAAGTCCCTGAGGGCACTAAATCTTTAGTAAATCATCTTTACTGCCACCTTTCTGACAGCTGCTTTTATGTGTTTCCAAGTATGGAGATGAAAGCAAACGCCAGTAAATGGAGTGATCTCCAAAAACAGACTAGGGTCTGTGGCAGGGAGGTAACCACAGGCTTCAGCTGTAGCACAACATTCTGCAAAACAAAAGAGAAGCTTTCAGCAGCCTGCTGAGTTTTAAGGACTGAAGAAGACATAAAAACTTAAGGTATTTTCTATAAAAGGAAGCAAGAAATGTCAAGTGAATCTATAGAAGGTCAGAGAACAGTATATACAACCTGAAGGTACTCAGTAAAGATTTAATGTGGTGTCTGCTACATCTAAAGCAAAAGCAGCGATGCAAAATTTCAAGGAACTTGAAGAATTAAAGACAGTAGTCATCACCAAAGAGTAACAGTAACTTTTCAAAACTGACAAAGACACATGTCAATGACATGGATCTTTGCAATCTAGCTTATAAAGAATCCAACACAGCTGTTTTGAGGAAACTGAATGAGCTGTAAGAAAAGACAGAAAGGCAATTCAATAAAATCAGGGAAATAATAGATGAAAAAACGAGAAGTTTAACAAAGCAAAGTCCTAAAAAGAACCAAACAGAAATTCTGGTGCTGAAAAGTTTAATAATGAAATGGGAAAAAATGCAACAGATAGCATCTACAACAGAGCAGATCAAATTAAAGATAGAATCAGTGGTTAAAAATGAGTGAAAAGGAAGAATATATCCTATGTGATTTATGTGTCTACACTAACATAAAAATATCTAGGAGAAGAGAAGGAGAAGGTGGGGAAAAAGTGTACTTAAATGAATAATTTCTAACTTGGGGAGAGGCTTGAAAATTCAAAGTGATAAAACTAATAGGTCACCTTATAACCCTTATGTAAAAGACCTTTTCTCAGAAACATTACAATTAAACTGTAAAAATCAATAAAAGTAGCAGAAAAAATATTGAATAAAGTGGAATAACTAAATGATTATTTAGTGTGCTATTTAAAATTTGAAACTGCTGGTCAGATGCAGGGTTGCAGATTGATGACTAGATATAGTTCATCCATGTAGACAGATTGTCTTCACTAGTGACCAGTGAAGCATAAATCAGAAATAAGTGGTACTTCTTATACCAGCAAAATCTAGGGGGAAATCCCATTTATTATAGTATGAAAACTATTAAATATGTAGGAAGAAACTTAAAATATCTAAAGGGCTTGCACTGAAAGTCACAGAGCATCTAAAAAAATAGACATATACCATGTTCATGGATTAGAAAACTTAATAGGCTGTCAACTCTCTTCACTTAATATACAAACTAAATCTAATCCTAATAAAAAGCCAAGCAATATTTTTATAGAACTTTACAAGCAAATTCTAAACATTTCTTTAAATGTGAAAGAAATGGAATGGACAAAACTATTTTGAAAAAGAAGGGCCAAAAAGAAGTATGCTAACTTCAAGTTTCCTGCTACAGATCCACAGCAACATGGCCGTTGAATAAGAACAGCCAAACAGATCCACAGAGCCCAGTAAAGCTCAGTAACAGACCCAGACCCATGCATGTGCTGAAATTCTACAAAAGCAGAGGGATATTTCAAAGGGGAAATTTTCTTCAAAAACGATCTGCTAATTGAATATCTTCATGGGGTGGGAGATGAACTGTGATCCTTATTTCACATATAAGTGCCATTCCCCCATTCTCACCCTGAAGAAAAACCCCAGTCCATCAAGGTAGCTCAAATAAATGGTTATTCCCATATAAAATTTAATTATAAAACTGGTAGAAAAAAAAGTAAGAAAAATTATTTGATTGTGGAGTAAGCAAACATTTCCTAAGTCAGATAAGACATTAGCCATTAAAGATTGAGATGTTATTTTCATTAAATTTTGCATAAATATCACCATATATTTTTCCTTCAGCCCCAATTGTAAAACTTTTTGCTTTTTGAAAAAAATTAAGAAAATGAAAAGGCATTCAACTGATAGGGAGAAATTAATTGCAATACATATATCTAACAAAGGATTTGCAACAAGATTAAGTGAAAAATTTATAACAGAAAAATAAGAAAAGAACTATCCAGTTTAAGCATGGGCAAAATATTAAGAAAGAGACTTTCCCAAAGATGATATACAAATGGCCAATAAGTAAATGAAAAGATACCAAATATCATTAGTTATTGAAGAAATTCAAATTAAAGTATGAGATATAAATTCACAAATTAGACTGGCTGGAATTAAGGAGACTGACAATTCCAAGTTTGGAGAAGGTTATTGATCCACTAGAAACTTTATACATTGCTGATGATAACATAACAGAGAACAGTTCTTAGCAACTCTATGTCACCCAAAATTTCTGTTACCCAAGAGGGATGAAAGATGTCCACAAAAATTTAGGCTGAAAAATCAGACATGTTTATTTTTTTAAAAAGTTAAGCCACTCTAATTTTCTTGAATGAAAGAAAAAGAAAACTTTCTTTGGCATATTCATACAATGTAAGACTTTAACAATAGAAAGAAAAAGCTACTCATAAATCCAACTACACAGAAAATCTCAAAGTATGCTAAGTGAAAGAAACCATCTAAAAGGGATTGCATACTGTATGATTTTATTAAATTCTAAAAAGACCACAACTAATCTATTTATGATAAAAGACAGATCAGTATTTGCTTGGGGTCTGGGTTTGAGGGGCTTTTATTGGTTGCAAGAGGCATATAGGAACTTTGTGAATAACGCTATATATTCTGAATTTTAACTGTGGTAACAGTTATGCTGGCACATGCAACTGTCAAAACTTATGAAAACATACTCAAAATATGTGTATTTTTATGCATGAAAATTATATCTCACTACAGAAGGTTTTTGGAGAAGGAAATGGCAACCTACTCCAGTATTCTTGCCTGGGAAATCCCAAGGGTAGAGGAGACTGATGAGCTACAGTCTTAGAGGCTGCAAAAGAGTCAGACATGACTTAGCTACTAAACAAACAACAGAAGATTTTACTATTTGTCTTTTGTTTTAGCTTAATTTTACTTTAATTATAAAAACATATTTTTAATTATTTTGCCCTTTGAAAATTTTTTGGATCTCACTTTTGTATATGATCAGCCTTGGAAAATGACCTGTAAGTGCTTGGAATAAGGTGTATTCTCTAGTTTTGAGAGGTATGTTTGTTAAATCACCCCACTCAAATGTTCTTAAATATTTAGTGACTGGCTTTGCTTGTTTTGCTCTATAGTTACTAAGACTGAAGAAAGGTGTTTCTGGTTACTGTTGCCTGGTAACAAAATACTTCAAAATCTAGTCACTTATGGCAACCATTTTATTTTGCATAAATATCACCATATATTTTTCCTTCTGCCCCAACTGTATTTCTTCACTTCCTTTCAGTTGTCATTGACAGCATTGCCCAAGCCCATCAGGCTTCTGCTAATAACCTCCTCCACCTCTTCTAGCTTCTGCCTGTTACTTTGTTCCAAAAGCAATGTCACATGTTTTAGGTGGCATCCCACATTTGGGCCATTATGAATAAAGATGCTATGCATATGCATATACAAATTTATACTGTTTGTATAGTGGCCTCATTTGTATGTGGCCATTTGTATTTGTATGTGGTCTCATCCTTTGGTATATATGCATATACAAATTTGCATATGCAAATACATGCATATAAAAATGTATATACTTTTCTTCTGAAAACAAACACTTCGTTTGTCTTCAGTAAATAGTTAGTAGTATGATAATTATAAGTGTTTGGTTACTATTGCTGCATAACTAGATTTCCCACAAAACTTAGCATCTTAAAACCCCTTTTACTTTTGCTCATGATTTCCTGGAGTTTGGGAAGGAATTTGGAAAGTGCTCTGATTTATATTGTCTTGGAGTCTTATCAGGTTGCAACTCAGTATCAGCTGGGGCTGACATCATTTGAGGACACTTGGTTGGGGACCCAGGATGGTTCATGAGGACAAGCCTGGCAGCTGGAAGGTCAGCTGGGTTGAACTGAGCGACCAGAGACCTGCATATGACAGTCTCCGCAGGACGAGAGTCTCAACAGGGCAGACTTGCCCTAAAGCAAAGGTCCTCAGTGATTTCACAGGAGGCTGCAAGAGTTTTCAGACCTAGTGCTGAGAGTCAAGCAACTTTACCTTAACTCCCTTCTGTTACTACAAAGTCGGGCATGACAGGTGACTTGGCCTGCATGCATGCTTTGGAGAAGGAAATGGCAACCCATTCCAGTACTCTTGACTGGAGAATCCCAGGGACAGAGGAGCCTGGTGGTCTGCTGTCTATGGGGTCTCACAGAGTTGGACACAACTGAAGCGACTTAACAGCAGCAGCATTACTTACTAGGAATTCACGAAGTTCAGCAGAACTTTAAGGGAAGGGAGGCACAGACCTCACTTCTCAGTGAATGTAGCAGCAAAGATTATGTGCTGCTATTCAGTCACTCTAGTTCAGTTCAGTTCAGTTGCTCTGTCGTGTCCGACTCTTTGCGACCTCATGAATCGCAGCATGCCAGGCCTCCCTGTCCATCACCAACTCCCGGACTTCACTCAGATTCACGTCCATCGACTCAGTGATGCCATCCAGCCATCTCATCCTCTGTTGTCCCCTCTCCTCCTGCCCCCAATCCCTCCCAGCATCAAGTGAAGTGAAGTGAAGTTGCTCTGTCGTGTCAGACTCTTTGCGACCCCATGGACGGTAACCTACCAGGCTCCGTGGTCCATGGGATTTTCCAGGCAAGAATAATGGAGTGGGCTGCCATTTCCTTCTCCAGGGGATCTTCTCAACCCAGGGATCGAACCCGTGTCTCCTGCATTGCAGACAGACGCTTTACCGTCTGAGCCACTAGGGAACAAAGTCTTTTCCAATGAGTCAACTCTTTGCATGAGGTGGCCAAAGTAATGGAGTTTCAGCTTTATCATCATTCCTTACAAAGAACACCCAGGGCCGATCTCCTTCAGAATGGACTGGTTGGATCTCCCTTGCAGTCCAAGGGACTCTCAAAGAGTCTTCTCCAACACCACAGTTCAAAACCATCAATTCCCAGCGCTCAGCCTTCTTCACAGTCCAACTCTCACATCCATACATGACTACTGGAAGTTGTGTCCAATTCTTTTCGATTCCCTGGAGTGCAGCACCCCAGGCTTATCTATCCTTCACCATCTCCCGGAGTTTGTGTTAACTCATGTCCCTCTGATCATTGCTATTTCTGCAGGAAACCAGACCCAGGTGCTGCCCCAGTGCAGCGACTCCTCCCCTGAACCAACAGGCTCTGCAGCCTCAGAGGAGAGCGCCCCCTACTGCTCAGGTGAGGGTCCTACTGGACAGAAGGCACTTAACCGCCGCCCCCCACCCCGGCCACGCGCCTGGGTCACGGCCATGGTCACAGCCCCATTGTCTGATTTCTCTCTCCTCAGACAGCAGGCAGCTCCGCCTGGTGGACGGGGGCGGTCACTGCGCCGGGAGAGTGGAGATCCTTGAGCAGGGCTCCTGGGGCACCATCTGTGATGACGGCTGGGACCTGGACGATGCCCACGTGGTGTGCAGGCAGCTGGGCTGTGGACAAGCCCTCAATGCCACGGGGTCTGCTCACTTCGGGGCAGGATCAGGGCCCATCTGGCTGGACGACCTGAACTGCACAGGAAAGGAGTCCCGCGTGTGGAGGTGCCCTTCCCAGGGCTGGGGGCGGCACGACTGCAGACACAAGCAGGACGCGGGGGTCATCTGCTCAGGTCCGCGCTGCACACTGTCCACAGGCTGGGGGAGGGGTGGGCCCTGGAGGACGGGGGTCTGAGCCCTGAGGGAGAGATGCTGAAAGGACCAGAGAAGTCTTCCTCTCATGGAGCCTGTGTTTCCAGCAGATGTGAAGATGAGGTGCTTTCACTTCCTCCTGCAGCAGCTGAGATTCTGGTCCTGTGTTCTCAGCAGTGTTTCCTGGCAGAGCCATTTCTTACGGTTTCCACGTGAAAGCAGGGCTCTCTCTTCAGTTCCCTGTGGTAGTACAGTCTGGAGATCCTGTTGACGTTGTAATGAAAGGATAGATTTACTCTGTTCAGTTCTGTACCCTAGGAGTCTGACAAGGGTCTCTGTAGAGCAACATGCCCGTGTCCAGAGGGCTGCGTTCTTCTGGAGGCCCTGGGGAGGACTCCTTTCCAGCCTTTTCTGGTTCCTATGTGGCCTCATTCCTTGGCTTGGAGCCCGTGTCCTTCTTCAGACAACATTCCCTCCCCTGACCACTCTTCAGTGTCTCATCTTCCTCTAACCACACTCAGGAAGAGTATTCCCTTTTAGAGATAGTTAGATTGGGTCTATATGGTTAATTCATTATCTTGCAGGTCAGTCTCACCATCCCAAGCTCCTAAGTTTCTTGTCTTAATAATGTCTGTAAAATGCCTTTTTGAAATATAAGGCAACATTCACAGGATTGAAAGACTGGAACACAGACATTTGTGGGTTCACTGTTCTGCCTGTTTGTCCACTACCCACATCCCTTTCACATGCTCCTTTACAGGTTTTTTCAGGAAACAAGGCTCAGGGCCCTTCCCTTCGGGTGCCTATGCTGGCCTTTCTCTCTGTTTGTATTCACTACATCATTGTGGTAGAAATAGAAAGACAGACATTAATGGACAAAGTAAAGTAAAGGGAGACAGATTTCAGCCTTGTCACCTAGTGGGTATCTCCTCAGCTGGGTCAGGGGTGAGTGTTTACGATTTCTGGGAAAGAGGAAAACCCAGAGCACTGAGCGGAGGGCTCACTGTGTCCCATCTCCTCCCTTTCAACCTTAGAGTTCCTGGCCCTCAGGATGGTGAGCGAGGACCAGCAGTGTGCTGGGTGGCTGGAAGTTTTCTACAATGGGACCTGGGGCAGTGTCTGCCGCAACCCCATGGATGATGTCACCGTGTCCATCATCTGCAGACAGCTTGGCTGTGGGGACAGTGGAAGTCTCAACCCTTCTGTTGCTCTTAGAGAAGGTTCTAGACCCCAGTGGGTGGATGGAATCCGCTGTCGGAAAACTGACCCCTCTCTTTGGCAGTGTCCTTCTGACCCTTGGAATTACACTTCCTGCTCTCCCAAGGAGGAAGCCTATATCTCGTGTGCAGGTGACTTACTGTCTATTTCTGTGTGTCTGTCCCAACCCTGTAGGATGTCTGTAGTGAGATTTTCATATTTTAAAATGTCTAAGTGATGAGTTTAAGTTGGGTCCAATAAATGACATTAGGATGGAGCTAATTTAATCCATGTTTCAACCTTGTTATTTAGAGTTTAAATTGGATATAATTCTATTAGTTTCAGGTGTAAAATGTAATGCTTATATATTTCTGTATATTGATAAATGATCACCACAATAAGTCTAGTAATATCCATCACCATATATCATTACAATTTTTTGATTATAAGGAGAATTTTTTCTACCAACTTTCAAGTATACAATACAGAATTCATTGTAGTCACCATGCTGTACATTACATCTTCATGGAATTCACTTTAGAACTGCAAGTTTGTACCTTTTGACTACCTCCACTTGTTTTTCTGACATCAATCCACCTCTGGTAACCACCAAACGGTTCTCTGTATCTCTGACCTCCCTCCCCTTTAAAAAATTTGATTTAAGATTCTGCATATAAATTAGATCAAATGGTATTTATTTCACTTAGCATAATGCCCTCAAGGTTCCTCCATGTTGCTACACATGGCAGGGTTTTATTCTTTTTTGGCTAAATATCACATTTTCCTTATCCATTTATCCATCAGTGAAAACTTACATTGTTTGAGTATTGTAAATAACGCTGCAATGAATATTTGATTGCACATAGTTTTTTCAAGTTGGTATTTTGTTTCTTTCAGATAAATACCCAGAAGTGAAATTGATGAACCATATGGCAGTTTTATTTTTAATTTTTGGAGAACCTCAATACTGTTCTCCATAGGGGCTGCATCAACTTACATTTCCCCCTCCCCACCCCCCGCCCAACTATGCACAAGGTTTGCCTTCTCTCCTGTTTTTACCAACTCCTGTTATTTCTTGTCTTTTGGATAAAAGCCATTCTAACAGATGTGAGATATTACCCCATTATAGTTTGATTTGCATTTTCTGATGACATAACATTGTGTGCCTTTTCATGTACCTGTTCTCCTGCTTTATGTCTTCTTTGAAAAAAAATGTCTATTCATGTCCTCTGCCCATTTTTTATCAGATTGCTTGTTGGTTTGCTTTTGATATTGAGATGTATGAATTCTTTAAGTATTTTGAATATTAACCCTTGTCAGAAATGTAATTTGCAAATATTTTCCAACTCCATAAATTACCTTTTCATTTTGTTGACCTTTTCCCTTTGTTGTGCAGAAGTTTTTAGTTTTCTGTAGTTTCAAAGCTTATTTTTGCTCTTGTTGCTTTTGCTTTTGGCATCAAACCCAAAATATCCTCATGATGATTGATGTCAGGACCTTTTCATCCTAATATTTCTTCTATAATTTTTTTTATAATTTAAAAAATGTATTTATTTTGGCTGTGCTGGGTCTTTGTTGCTGCATGGGCTTTTCTCTAGTTGCAGTGAGCAGGGGCTCCTCCTCATTGCAGTGCACAGGCTTCTTATTAAAGTGGCCTCTTTTCTTGAGGAGAACAGGCTGGAGGGCACCAAGCTTCAGTAGTTGTGGCACGTGGGCTCAGTAGTTGCTGTTTCAGGCTCTAAAGCACAGGCTCAACAGTTGTGGCCAATGGGCTGAGCTGCTCTGTGGCATGTGGGATCTTCCTGGATCAAGGAGCACATTTGAGTCTCCTGCATTAGTGGGTGGATTCTTACCACAGCCATGAGGGAAGCCCCTCTTCTAGGGTTTTTATGGCTTCAGGACTTATGATCAAGTCTTTTATCCATTTTGAGTTAATTTTTGTGAATGGTATAAGAGTTTTCCAGTTTCATTCTTTTGCACGTAACTGTCCAGCTTTCCCAACACCACTTTTGAAGAGACAGGCCTTTCTCAATGGTATAATCTCTACTTTTTCATAAATTGATTGACTACATATATTTGGAGTTACTTCTGGGATCTCTATTCTGTTCCAGTGATTTCTGTGTCCATTTTTATAGCAATACCATACTGTTTGATTAATATAGCTTTGTAATATAGTTTGAAATCAGGAAGCATGACATTTGTATCATTCTTTCTCAAGATTTCTTTGGCTATTCACGGTCTTTTGTGGTCCACACAAATTGTAGAATTGTTTGTTCCATATCTGTGAAAATTTTCATTGAAATTTAGATAAGGATGTTAGTGGATCTGTAGGTTGTTTTGTGTAGTATGAGCATTTTAACAATATTAGGTCTTCCAATCCATGAGCACAGAATAGCTTTCAATTTATTTGTGCCTTCTTTAATATCTTTCACAGTGTCTTAAAGTTTTCAATAGTGTCTCAGTTTTGACTCTTCCTTTCAGATTTGCATGTTCTTACTTTCTTTTGCTTGCTTGATGATTCTGAGTAGAACTACCAAAACTATGTTGAATAAAAGTGATGAGAATAGGCATTTTTGCCTTGTGTTTGATCTCAGAAGAAAAACTTTTCAGCTTTTTACAGTTGAGTAGGATGCTTGCTGAGGGTTTGTCATATGATATTTATTGTGTTGAGGTATAATCCCTTTATACCTACTTTGTAAAGATCTTTTGTATCATAAATGGCTGTTGAATTTTGTCAAATATTTGTTCTGCATCTGTTGAAAGGATATGATTTTTGGCCTTTATCTTATTTGGTGTATCACATTGGTTGATTTGTGAATATTGAACCATCCTTGCCTCCTTGGAACAAATCTCTGTTGATCTTGGTGGTGTTATTATTGTTGTTGTTTCATCTCTAAGTTGTGTCTGACACTTTGCGTGCAATGGACTATAGCTCCTAGGCTGCTCTGTCTTAGATTTCTCAGGCAACAATACTGGAGTGGGTTGTCCAGTATTCTCTTCATGTATTGCTGAATTTGGTTTTCTAATGTTTTGTTGAGGATTTTTGCATCTATATTTATTTGGGATATTAGCCAGTATTTTCCTTTCTTGTGGTGTCCTTGTCTGGTTTGGGTATCAGGATAATCTTGGCCTCATGAAAGGGCTTTGGAAGTGTTCCTTTCATCCCTTTTTGGAAGAGTTTGAGAAGGCACCACTGCTTCATACCATTACACTGGGAATTGGAATTAAAAGAAAAAAGTTGTTGGGGTGACAAATAGTCAAACCATAGCACCTACTTCCTTCAACGTTTCTCTCTCTCTTATTCCCCACCTTCCACACATACTCCATTCAGGAATACCTTGAATGATATGTTGGGCATTGCCTGAAATCTACAAATGAGAGAATGAGATAGATTAAACTAAATGAGATAGATATTTCAAAAGCAGAGATTTGTCCCTTTCCTTGCCTCTGTTTCTTCATCTTTTTGTCTTTTCATTCAAAGGCCAAAGTAGTGTTAAGCTATTGGACTTTTATATATGATATTTTTTCGACAATAAAGCACCATAAAATGGGTTGTGGTGAAGTCTCTGACCTGAAAGTGAGCAATCACCCCACAGAGGCTGTGCCATCCTTTCTTCAGAGGTTCTCACATGAAGTGGGTAGAAAGTTTGGTAAGATGATGTGGAGAGAATACAAGTTCTCATATTTTACGACAAGAACATTTATACTTCCATTTTCTTGTGTTTTTGAACTTAATGTGTATTTCTTTCATTTATAATTATTTTGTGTCTTTTTTTTTTGTTATTTTTGCTTCCTCTAAATACAAATCTTTCTTAGAAAATTTACTTGAGTCTACTGCAGACATTTCTGCCTTACTAGGTAGCTATTTTTTTCTGACTTTTTCTATGTATTCTCTTTTTTAAAGAGTTTTCTCACTTTACAGCAACCTTTGCTTGACCAATGCCATTCTGAA